>CM076610.1:20105535-20367547 GCA_038502775.1 Hippodamia convergens
AACTTATGCTATGATAATCCGTAATCAAGTTTGAATTTTTTTATTGGTTTTTGAGTGCAATTGCTTTTCTTTTTTTGTTGTGTTGAATTCAATACTTTATAATTTATAAAATCCAAACTGTGTTCTGTGTCATACACATTATTTCGATAACAAACTGTTTTGCCTTAGATTCCTACAGTTGTTAATATGTTGTCTCATTCTGAATCTCCTCCCAATCTAAGGAATATACTGAAAAAACTACATTATTTTTATTACTGTCTTCAATTTTACTGAAAACTGTTTGTTTCAAATTATTGTGATCTCTATCTGCTATTTTAATGTCGAACTCGATTGCGTACTTTTTTAACACTCATCCGAGTTCGAATTTTTCTGTACTAAGGATACTGTTATACTACATTGATGGGGGGAGTTGTGGGGGTGGGTTTCTTGCCTGACAAAATCAGGCTGTATGTGGATTTTGGGGAGGACCTTCTAGAGAACACAATGGAAAATATTTTCAATATTCAAATTTTTCTGTACTAAGGATAATGCTTTACGAAATTAATGGGGGTGAATTATTGCCCGAGAATATATGGTAGTATGTAAATTTTTTCTGGTTGTATCGCGAGCATCTCGGGCTGGTTTAAATACTATACTTTTAAACGGATAAATCATGACGTTGTATGATACTTTTCTTTCAAGGGTTTGCTCGGAACTTTCCACACTTCACTGTTGCTTCTTTGAATGCTGGTCCCCCTTTTTTGTCTCTTATTGACCGCATATAGATTATCAAGGCCAATTCTTTTAGCTTCAATGTTAGTTCTACATACAGTCAAATTGAGAACCATCTCCTTTCAATCAGGCCAAAGCGAGGGCCAAAGTTTGTTTACCGCCACACAATACGAAACCCCCATGCAAGAATCGATATCAGACGAGCCAAAGTTCATTTCCATATTACGTTCAATATATCGTAAATTTAATTCACTTAGCGCTTCGAAGAATAACCTTTTTCACCGAGTTGTATGATGAAAGATCAGCCTTTGATTCTCGAAAAAAAAGACAAAAAAAAACGTATTCTGGGATCTAAAGGTATTGCGAAGGTTGTTCTGAACTAAATTGAGGTTTCATGTTATTTAAATTTATATTGATTTCAGTTAGCCATCCGTTCATATATTGAGCCGGTCCTGTCCAAGTTGATGATATTCTTCACAAACGAAATAAAGCCAATAATGGAGCTCATGAGTAAATGTTGGTTCTAATGAAATAAATTGTATTGTCATTTATAATCCGGTATCCCTGGAGTAGGGATCGGGGAACTTTTTTATCCATCTCCCCGAAATAATTTTGCGTCGATGTTACCCTCCTCTATTCAAATATTGGATAATTAATGTAAATTTGAATTGAACATAATTTATGGAATTTATTTACTCAGAAAATAAAAAAAGTTGCATGAAAATAGTAAGTATGTAATAAAGAAAAGATAAACGAAATAGAATAAATCTCATCTTGAACAAATAAAAATTGATTTAAAATTTTCCCCTTTCAGGTTTTGAAGAAATGTGTTGCTTCATGTTCGAAACGAATACAATTACTTCAAAATTGAGGCTTTTTGATGTAAGAGTAATTTAAATACAGTTCTTCGGCCTTAATAGATCCATGTTCTTCGTTTTCGAGTTCAATAGAATGGAAAAGCCTTTTTCATTTTTTTTTTGAAAAAAGACCACGGCCAACGAGTCAGTGGACTCATAGATTATTTTTATATCGACAATTTTTTTGGATATAGGGTTTTGTGGTCCTACTTCTTTAGATTAAATTGGGAAGAACGACAAGATAACTGGAACCAGGATGCGGATGACTTTATAATAGGAGAATCTTCGGCAATATCGATTCGTAGGTTGAAAGGGAAAAGTTAAATATGAAAAAAGATATGAAAGATGTGAGACGACAACAAACGAAATAAACTTGAAAGAAAGAAAGAATTCAAGTGTTGATTTCTATCCTCGTCCTATTGAGGGAGACCGGTATTCTGTTGATACGAGGGAAAAGCAAACGGCATAATTGTAGTCAGACAAAAACAATGGAGATGACGTCAAGCAAGGATTCATTATATTATGTGACTACTTGATCTCCCCAATATAGCATTGAATTAAAAAAAACGTATCCTCTCAAATGAGACGATAATGAAAATCATTACGTGATTCTTTCAATTTTGGGTTTATTCAATTTATCCATTGCCCGTAACAATTTTCAAATTTTTTTCCTTGTTTGTTTCCAAGAAGTTTCCATTAAAAATAATAAAACAAACAAAATTTTGAAAAAACAGAAATTACTGATAAATAAGATGTGGAAGTAGGATATTTTTGGATAATTCGAAAACAAAGATTCAAGGCTCAAGTTCATAAGCGAGGACCATCTATGGTTTGACCAGAGTAACCATGATTTTCGAAAAATGAAACACCCCGTTCAATGAACTTAAATTTGAATGGGATGGAAATCAGTTTCAGAGTTAATGAAGACCAAAGTCTTGGTGGAAGTTTCTGAAGGTCAAGTTAACAGGGTTGATCGACAAAGTTTTTCTAACGTTTCGTGGATATTTTTCTACTTCCTCAGGCCTGAAAATTTTATTATGTAAATAAATAAAAAGAGGTCAAACGTTGAAGTAAAACATAGAAGACAACTTATACAAAACAAGGAAGTACACTTAACACAAACCAGAACATAGGCACACTGACTTCAGTGAATATATTTCTTCTCTTTCTCACTACTGTTACTAATATCGAGAATGACATAAATTTATATTTTCTGACGGTATTCCTGACATTATGAAGCTGATAAATCCGGACTAATCACTGCAACGAAATGACCTAATATACTAGCTTCATAATGCCAAGGATGCTGTCATAAAAGTTAATACAAATTTATGTTCTATTTCTGAAATTTGCAGGATGTGAGAAAATGCGTATTTCATCTATGATAGCTATAACTAACCACCTCATCCCATAGATACCGGGATATCGCCACTCAAATGAAAATCTACTAGAATAAACACACGAAACATACATATATAACTGGTTTTTCTTTCGGTGAAAAATGTAAGCGACGTGGCTCACATTATTCAGGAGAGCGAAAGCTATGTAATTATAAACCTCGAAACAATGTTCCAGGTTTATGTGACGTATGCTCATTTTCCGTTTCCGGTTAGATATTTCGGCGTTATTAATGTATTTTCGTTTTCAACCAATTTAACGGTACAGGGCAAAGAAGGAATACATTCACGGTATAGCGAAAGCATTAGTCCGATGATTAATTAGGTTATTAATGCTCGCCTGCAATTTAATGGTGATTTTGTATTATGTATAGGGAGTCTAAAGGGCTCGGCAGGCAAGCGTAAAAATAGATCGGAACAACACAACATTGTTGTGTCCTGTTAATTGTTGACTGGGTTCATTTTTCATCTTTCGAATTTGTGAGGCAGGAATCCCAGGATGATATTATTTTTATAATGGAGGAATCTCTATAATGCTTGGTAGAAGTTAGGGAAGCAGATTCGTTTCTATTCTTTCGCATTTCCTTATATGTTGTGATACTAATTTATACGAAAAATTCTATTTGGTTATGAGTAAGTTGATTGGAATAGCAAACAGCGAAAAACTTCCAATGAATGAAATTAAAGCGCTGAAATTTTTCAACATAGTCGATCAGTTGTTTATTATAATTTGCTAAAATGTTAGTCCATATTTTTTTTTCATTCAGGTAGAAATACTGGATTTTGCCTCTATTAGATTATTTTCTTGCTTTTGGCCTTAAGTCGATGAAGATGTATACTGGTATCAACTTAATTTGAACACTAAGTTGCAATTTTAAAACAATGTTGAATATAGCATCATATTTTATTGCAGATGGCCCACCCGACCTCACACATATTCCACTGATCCAGGGATAGGTTATAACTCGACAAGTTATCAGCATTCAACAGTCTGTAGTGTGGAATATTCCTGTGATTTCCTTTTGAACACTTCTCCAAGATCTAAGAATTCCAGAAGTGTCTTTTTTCAACGACGTAATGCCCTTCCATGTATGTTATCATTATTAAATAAAATTTAAATAAATTTGCACAGTTTCATATATGCATTTTCGAATTTTTCTTATTGTTTTACTAGATTTGTTCTGTTTCGTGTGGGTGAATTTTTTGTTTGATTCCATATGGTTCTAGAGATACTTTGAATTGAAAAAAAATTGCCAGCACAGCACTTCTCAAAAATTATATTCTAATGAAAGTCTATTTAATTTGCCCAAAAATTGCAATTGAAAAGAAAAGATAGCCATGTTCAAGAAATTGTGATTCTTGTAGGCAAAGTTGTTCTGTTATAATACTCGCAAATATTCCGCTAATTCACCAAATAATTTAAGAAATTAGAAAAAAGTTAGCCCATCTCTTTCTCCTTTCCGACAAAAATTGTTTTATATGACTGGGCCGCAATTTTGCCAAGTTGTTCCGTATTCAACAGATTTTTCTTCATATGGAGAAAATAAAAAAAGCAGTACATTGTTGAAGAATCAGCATACCTAGCACCAGTGTGCACCAGTTATTCGAAAAAAAATTGTTTTGTCGAATTGCGCTAGCTTTGTGCTATTTTGTGACGGTTCTCAAGATATTTTACAGAATGTGTTGTATGAAGTCTCTTTCAACACATTCTGTAAAATATTTTGAGAGACGTATGGATTACAAAGAATTTCAAAGGCACAAACCTAGCTCAATTCAGCACAACAAAATTTGGCAAACTTGACACACACTGTTGCCAGGTATGCTAATTTTCCTACATATCATCGACTGATTTTTTCATTTTCTCCAGATGAGGGAATATTTCTGAAAATTTGATCGGCACATGTTGGTATAATTACGGCACAATCATATGAAATAATTTTCTTCGGAAAGAAAGAAAAGTGCTGAGATAACTTTTTTCATTTCAAGAATTTCCGTGAAAATATTCATGGCACAAGGCAGCACAAATGCAGTACTGGGTTTTTTTTTAATTTCAAGTTTTCTTTCAACACATTTTATAAAATATCTTAAGAATACAAAAAATTTCAACGGCACAAACCTAGCACAATTCAGCACAACAAAAATTGGCTAACTTCACACACACTGTTGCCAGGTATGCTAATCTTCCTATATATCATCTACTGATTTCTCCTATTTTCTCCAGATGGGGCGAAACCTGTGAAATATTTCTGAAAATTCAATCGGCACAAGTTGGCACAATTGCGGCACAATCATTGATAGAAAAAAAAGTGCTGGGATGACTTTTTTTCATTTTCGTAATTTTTCAGAAAATTTCAAGAATTTCCGTGAAAATATATATGACACAAGGCAGCACAAATGTAGTGTTGGGCTATATTTTTTTTATTTCGATTTTTCGCGAAACACTAGTAAGAATTTCGGAAAAAATCAAACGGCACGAATCAGTACAGTTGTAGTGCAGTTTTTTTCAGTCATTAGACTCCAACTTCTGCTGGGCTCGCTTATTAATTCGGTTTTTGATCTATTTCGAGAACCACATGGAATTAAGGAAAAATTCAACGGCATAAAGCAGGCAAATCTATCAGTATTCAGCACAATAAAAACTTTTTCAAGAAACCAAAAGTGTTGGGCCAATAATCGATTATCGAATGTCATAAGGATTTATGTCAGAAGCCTATTCTCATCCAAACCAAAATTTGAATGCTTTTTTGAGATATTTTTTCAGGTGTTCTCGATCAATTCAATGAGTAGTGAAAAATAATTTCGTGATATGTAGTGCATGTGAAATATTCAGATTCCGTAGAATCTATATTATAGAGTTCAATTGGCACTTTTCTGACATGTGAAATGAAATAAAGCTCTCATCCCTCTCAGGTTTTCTGCCAAAGAACCAACTGTGTTATTAGGTCTAACGGCATTTAAATTGCATGTTATTCCGCGAAGGAACCATTTTGAATATTATCCTCTAGTCACGCAACGTGAAATATTATAAGGAATCTCTCCGAAAACATTCATTTTGTGATACATCAAGTTGATTGATGTTCGTATCTTCGGTATTAGCAGTGTAATTCACTGCTCGTTCAATTTATCAGCTTTTCGAAGAGGAAGACTTTGTATGGATATTCAATCAATAATAACCAAATTCAAGGGTACCTATTCTCTAGTGGTGAGTGACGAATAAGATTTCTGTTTTTACGTTAGAGCCATTTAAAAAGTTTATAAATTAGTTTCACAAAAAGAGGGGTATTCACTTGAATTCAAGTTAGGCATCATTTTTAAAATTACGTGAAAAACGAAATACTTCAAAAGGGCTTTTTAATGAGAAGTTCTTCACTTAGGACTGTTATTATGACACGTCCTTCATGACATGATTTCACCTTGAGAAGTTTTTTTCGGTAATAATTTTTCTAGTTTCATTTCTGCATTCTCATCTTACCAGTAAGGAAATTGAGCCGCAGCTTAAATAAGAATCGCTATCAGATATAAGTTGATTCCAGTCTCTATTATAAATGGTAAAGAAAGGGTTAACGCTGTATGGATAAGCATACCATGAATGAATAAATGCAAGAATAATATATTACACAATGGAAGAAACATTCAAGTGATCGGGAAAAGCCTTGAACGGTAGAGACTTTTTTTACATATTCCCAAGGTCAAAACAATTAACCTTGTTACACCATTTTGAGCTCAGAAAAAAAGACTCAATTTAATAATTAATGATGAAACATGCCAGTTTTCCTAAGCATCAGATCTACTGGCTAAGTTTCCGAGAAATGTTAATTCTCCGAATTTTTTCAGAATAGCATTCAGCCAAAGTAATCAATCTATTTTTTATGTCGCTGATATAGATTTTTCTTAACTATTAATTACCTGAAAAATGCTCATTTCATTATGGTCCAAAATATCCAAATATTCATTAAATAAAATTAAACTTAATTTTAAGAGAGGCTTCCTTTGAATTTTTGGTCTAATAACGGAATGTTATGGTCATTATGAAGAAAATAAAATATGTGACTGGAATTTTATGTTTTTAGAAAATCCACCATCAATAAAAACCCATATCCCGAAAATTGTTTCATTGGTTATAAATATTTACTAAATATACCTATTCGCGAATTGCATTTTTTCATGGATTTTTAACAGCATTTGTCTTGTCAACGGAGCCGATTTGGAAAAAATGGTGACGACAAGAAGCGTTTCTTTAAACACAGGTTTTTGATAGAGTATTAAATTCTAAATACATTCGTATTAAAATCGTTGCATTCGTCGAAATACTTTTCAAAGTATCGAAAAAAAAGAGTATTAGATATTATGTCCGTTATTTCTATTCTAAATATCTTAAGCAGGAACCGTTTTCACAATTTTGAAGTCGATGACTGTGGTAATATTGTGAATTTCTAAAATTTTGAAAAATTTGTCACAGGGAGTTCGAAATGTTGGGTCAAAAATTAGGATCAAGATTTGCCCATAACTTATGTTTCCCGAATGAGAACCCCATTTTTCTATGATTGCATTGGATTCTGTAACTAAAAATGATAATATTGTTCCAACATAATAAAGCTCCTAAAATTAATAATTTATGAGTCATTTAGGATTTTCCGATTTCATGAGATTCAGAGTCAAATTCATATAATCTGTTTCATATCAACCATGATCGGTTAGAGAAGATAATTAATTCCAATAATTCACCAGTGACAGACCTATTTTCCTTATTAATCTATTATTGTTAATATGAAATAGACTTTATGAATTTGACTCTACGTACGTCATGAAATCAAAAAATCCTGAATAACTGAAGAATTATTCATTTTAGGTGCATCAACATCTTAGACCATTATCATTATTTTTCTCCGCAGAATCCAACCCAATCATAAAAAATAGAGTTCTAATTCGAAAAACAGAAGTTATGGGACAATCTTGATCTCCATTTTTGACCCAACATTTGCAACATCCGGTGAAGAGTATTACAAAATCCTAGGAATTTTAAAATATTTTCATAAACTTTGACTTCAAAAATGTAAAAACGGTTTGTGCTTAAGATATTTTTGGAATAGGAACAACAAATATAATACCGAATACTCTCATTTACCATTTTTCTTCAGTTTTTTCTCGATATTTTGAAAAGTATTTCGATTAATGAAACGATTTGACTAAGAATATAGTCAGTTTATAAAACTGAAACGAAAAAAAATGTTTGGAAATTGTTTTTCATCATTCCCTGTATAAGTGAATGTGGCTTCAAGAATATTTTAGCTCGGTGCATAATATCGAACAATATCATAATCCAAATTTTCAGATTTCAGATAGGTCCAGTTCTCCAGAAACACCTAATATGCCGTCGAACTTGGTACACCCTGTATATGTATATGTCAGAAGACCCACCCTCTCTATAAATTTTCAACATTCTCATGATTCTACTAACTATAAGGTTGGTAAAACGCATGAAAATATACAACATTAATTCTAATCAAGTTTAATCTTTGTTGTTTCTATAGAACCTGGAAATTTTTTCAAATAAAATTATTTATAACAAGCAATCATACAAATACATTTTATAAGCTTTCTAAAAATAAATTACTATTCCTTATGATATATTTACCCGAAAAAATCAATTTAAATAGATGAAATCATCAAAACTTTTCAGAATCTAATAATTTAGACTATGATATATAGTAGTTTTCCCAACAGTTTTCTACCTAGCATCCCGTTCTCCGTTGCATCATTTTTCGTTTTTAATGGCGTCAAACAACATGGCGTGACCCCAGCCGCATCAATCTTGATATCTGCCCAACTCATTCGTTCAAGGGCTACGCATTGCAGGAAATATATGTATTCTGGAATATCACTGATGTCTATGTTAAGCCAGGGTTGTCAAACATATTGCCCACGTGATTTATTCCACCCTACGTGGGTATAAATCGTCGTTTTTTCGGCCAGCACAGAACGAAGCTGCGTCAAAAAACGACAAAATTGACAAATCATACGATTTAATAAATATTCGTCGGCACCTGAGTCGGCACGAAAAATGAATGCGGATGATTAATTTCTACGGTCCGTTAAATCTGATGAGTATCTGAAGATTAATCCCTTTTATATATCTTATTCATGTTTATTAGCAACATTCTATGAGATAGTTGGGGATAAATCTTATTAGTTAGCAGATTCATCTCAACTGGAATTCCGATGATGTTTCATACAGGGGTGACTTTTTGTATTTTCCAACTTTTGAAGTTTCAAATAAAGGAAAACATCCTACATGTATTCTTCATTCATTTGCCACGAGCAAAACACTTGGAAAAATTGTTTCCTCACAATGAATTTCGAACTTTCAAAATACCTATAGTTTCGGAGTCTATATGGGATTACTTATCGACACTAGGGAGTATTTCGATTATTTTGTTACTGAGAGTGAAAACCCTTGAATGCACACTACAAAATCCCTCCGGAACGGATAAATAACCTGTAAAGTTTATTGATCAAACCATTAAAGAGCAAAGATTCCTTCTGAATAAAATTGAGTTCCTTCAACATAAATTTCAGTTGAACTGTAAATTCTCAAGTCCCTATTGAAATTCTCAACTTTAAATAGGGACTTGAGAATTTACAGTTCAACTGAAAATCAGTAGTTCATAGTTATAGTTATAAATATTCCATTTTAATTCTCAAATTAATTTTGTTAACTTTAAATAGGGACTTAACAAAAATAATTTGAGAGCTGAAATGAAATATTTATAACTATAACAATAAACTACCACCACCATCAAACTAAATTTGTTACCTTCAATTAGCCTCAAACTCGAAATCGTCTTTGGAGACTACAGGCCTTTATTCGTATAATCGAAACTGCATAATTTCAACGTGAACTGTTGAAATAACTTCTGTCACTCTTTTCTTATTTAAATTTAGAACAGAGTGGCAAATTTATTTCAAGAGGACTCAAATCTCAAGAGTCAAAGACCTGAACGAAATGTAAGATCCTCCTTAGAAA
The DNA here is from genome assembly GCA_038502775.1 of Hippodamia convergens. Lineage (NCBI taxonomy): Eukaryota > Metazoa > Arthropoda > Insecta > Coleoptera > Coccinellidae > Hippodamia > Hippodamia convergens. The sequence continues at coordinate 20,115,525 of CM076610.1, forward strand.
GACGACAGAGGCACAAAGAAACCTACCAAGCAGTGACTGAGAGATCATTTCCATAGATATAATACCGGATAATGTAAAATTAATTAGTTCCATTATACATGTGTCACTTCAGCCCAACAGGCCTATGTTCTCCAAATCCTTTGTTCGACGACATCCGACAGAAGGGAAATACATTCAGTCTTGAAACAAGAGGTAAGTTTATTATCCAATTTCAGTGCCAATCCCAGCCTCGTTCAAAAACTATTCCATTCTTTCAGCGGAATATTCAAATAATGTGTTCTTTATTTCGGAATTCAGGTGAGCCATTCGGATATAGATGGATTCCGGAAACTACTCTGTTCTATGTTCAGGAACGAAAAAGTTTATCGAATTTCTTTTTTTAACGTAGAGTAGACTGGGTATGGTTTGTCAGGTTACGGTTGTGCCATTGGGCGCGTTCACCGAACACAACAGTTGTGCAACTGTTGCGGAATCGTAGGGTGGCACATACGCTATAAACTCAACACTTTCTGGAATAGCGGGTATTTTTGGAGCGCTTTCAATTTATGCTAGGTAGCGGTGCCAAAATCTTCGTTAGGTGAACGTGACTATTGTCATGTAAGCGAATCTGTAAATAATACGGTGTGTCAATTTCCGGTATCACTCGTTCGATCAACGTATGAAATACGTTCGTGACTCCATGAGCGTAGTTTTCTGGAAATGTCAATTCTCAGGAAACGACTTCATGAACTATTCGTTCAAAATCATCGCTCAAACATTCGTCTGACAACGAGTGGGTCTATTTCATGCTGGTTGACGTAGGGAGATTTCAGACCATCATTGAGTATATTTGGATCTATAAACACTGATCCCAAGCATTGTCACAACAGCCCCAGAGAATATGATTTTTTGTCTTTTTTTTATTGACTCGTGAGAGTTAAGTACCGTACCTACTTAAGGTGCAAAGTTTTTTTTTTTCACATATAGAAAAATTTATATTTTACCATCAAAAGACATCTGTTAAAACATTATTTGGGCTGTTTCCATTATAATGGAAACAGCCCAAGTAATGGATAATGGAAACAGCCCAAATAATGTTTCGACAAATACACCATTATCAAGAATATCTCGTTCACAAAAGACATCTGCCTTCCAGTTGAGACGAATACTAAAAAAATTATTGGCATTCTTATCCAGTCTATCATACTTGACATTTTTTAATGGTTGTTCTACTATTCTTATGATTTGCAGAATATAGCAGTAGCGTCTAACTAACAATATAGTAAAAGAGATGAAAATGAATGCATCATTACAAATCATGAGCTCTAGTAATCGTGACAACGTGACAACCACAAAAAAGACGAACACCTTATTCAACTCAAACCTACATAATCATTGGGGAAACTAGTTTGTGAGCTGGCCAATTTAACGAATTTACGACTACCACAATAAGAAAGAAGAGAGAAATCGTACTGTTTATCTTAATACCCTCAGGGCCTATTGTATGCTATCCATAATCAGATAATAGTTTGCTGGCTTTATTTGAAATATTTTTTCTCTCAAATATTCAAGAAAATTATTTTTATTTCAACCATGAATTCTCTCTTCCTTCTATTAAATCAAGAGTTTTATCATAATCAATACAGGATAAATCTTATTCGTTTATCTAACAAATCATTTACCGAATGATATTTTGTATTTCATGAGTTAAGAGTGCTGTATATTTTAAGACACCTTAGGTTTCAGTTGATAGATTGATGCTGTCAGATTTATTAGGGAATAAGTTAATGAATTTTAAAGGATTTTGTATGAAAAGGAACACGTATAAAAAACTTGAAAAATGATAGAAAGTTGAGAGAACATTCTCAAGTTTAAATGAAACGGTTCATGATGATTTTATTCTTTCGGTTGAGATCACTCAACAGACACTTTAAATGTTGTATAGCTGAGAACAGACATAGCCGCATGAGTTGTTAAATTCCAGATTGTTAATCATTTATGAAACGATATTCAGAGGGATAGTGCCAAATAACCCGAGTGATTATCTCTACAAATTAACTCAAACAGCGTCTTCGCCTCATTAGACATTCTTAGCAGAGGTTCGAAGAATCCAGTCAAAGAAGCTATTGAAGCAAGAAGATATATAATATGGGGAATTATAACGACTGACAAAAAAAGATTGAGTTCATTGGAAGAAATAGGTGAAATATCACAAAGCAAATAGGAAAACCTCTCTTAGCTTTTACTTCGACAGCAACAGCGAATAATGAGATTCTAGAGTCGGTCTTTGGATCTGCGTTGAACTCACGGTTTCAACTTTGATCTTTCCGAAGATTTTCTACGAGAGAACCGATTCTCATTGTCTCAGTATCTCTTATGCTGTACACCGAAATCTGTCAGTATGTCTTTGTGTCATGCAAATGGGAATTATTCATTTTTGAAACATGAAAACATCAAAAACTCCTTAGATTATCCGATACGTTTCGTATAATTTTATATAAATATGTGCTATTGACTTAATTTGAAAAATATTAATTCCCCATTTATATTATAGCTATTATAGCTAGCTGTGGTCTAGTCTCTTTTTTAGTCAGACCGTAGGAAGTCTTAAAAAGCAACTGCAAGAGTGGTTAATGTAAAACGTTTTGAACATTTTTCGTCAAGCTGTAGGTTCCATTTGAATTATCAATTTGGTAAAAGAATTTTTCATTTTCCAATTTATTAATATGAATATGTTCTCTATATATATCCATATATTACCCATGAAAGTGGATATCTTTCGAAGGGATTATAAATTTTAGGATCGTCTTCGCCGAGTATTTCCAGATGCCTTCAGAAATATCAAGTAGAGATTAATATTTAGCATTTTTCAATGATTGAATGATGTCCTCAAACGAAGGAATTTGATAATGTTCTCCATTAATTTCAAATTCAGATCTGATAACCTAATACAAAGTAAAACAACTCCATCTGTTTTATTTACGATTACCGAAGATTCTGTGTTCCGATTTTTTATTTTTAGTTTTTTTGTCCAACTCACTTTCCAATTTTTTGTGAATATTTGGGGAAATTTGTCGAGTACAATAGACGAGTATATGTATTTATTTTCCAAATTACTTCGATTATATTCGCATATGTTTTAATTATCGAGTAGATATATTGATATCTTCAATTTATTGTTTCTTACTCTGAAATTCGTCCTGAATGACAAAAAATGAAAAAAAATTTAATATGAATATTATTTTTGAATTTCCACACAATTCTCTTCACAATTCTCCATTAATCATTCAAATAATCATTAAATCTGCATTTCATTCTCATTTCTTTCATTTGCCATATCTAAAAACCTTCAACAAATTTCGAGAAATTATTGTTTTCATTACAAAAACTATAGTTCTTGACGAAATCTGATTAGATTATTATATCTGATAGAGATTACCACCATTTTGATTTTAACTGCTGCTCACTAGTACTTGAGAATAACGACTGCGCTCGCATGTCTGCGCGTTGAGTTTTGCTCCATTTCTGGATGATAGTATTGTTATTATCTTAATTTTTTTTAATATCTCAGAGGGATGTTTCTTATGGCAGAGTAGTTGTTTTGTTGGAGCATAAAACTTGTTAACGTTTTTCTGTTGTTCTAGCAGATTTCTACTGCTTTCTCCAGATCGAGAATTTTTCGTCATTAATAATTTGATATTCGCAGTGGTTCTTCGATTCCAAAAACCAGTCTTTCATGAGACTTCTGTAATTGTATAAAATTCACAGGTTTCACGTAATTTCTTCAAAGATGTGATGTAGTCTTCGATAGTTGCACTGCATTGCATTTCTGTTGTGAAAAAATGTATCTCTCAATAATCAATTGTTGGCTTGAAATTCTATTATTTCACGACTTTTGATATGTAATCGATGTTATCTTCTTTGTTCTTGAATATAAAGATTTTTTGAGTCTTCAAACCTTTTTCGCCTATTTGATTGAGAACTAGAGAACATTCCGATTCTTGGCTTTCTTTTAAGCCATGAGGAAGAAAAATAATTTTGGCGCAACGAATTGGCAATCTTCCACAGGATTTGTATAGTCAAATGATTATACCTATTTTTGCGAATTTTTCAATTTTTCTTTTCGAAACACTAATTGTTTTTCGAATTTCACCCTCTTCATTTCATAGCGTTGCTCTCATCCAATGCACCATGTTTAATTTCATCTAGGAGGAGTTAATCATACTATTTTCATCTCAATGTTTTTATGTAGTTCACAACAAATATTCTGAACCCTATCCTGGAGGTGCGCAATAATACCTACATTCATATGAAAAGGAGTCAGAAAATAGCTTAGGAAAAATTCTGAGCAGAAATGACCTTGTCCCCTCTGGTTGCACTTACTTGAGAAATTAAAGTACTTTCACTAAACATGTGGAAAAATTCAATAGAGAAGGAAAATGATGTAGAAATGGCAAAAAATCAATAAGTGATAACCTTTCCTATTTTCAAGAAGATTTTGTGTAGTGGGTTTCTAGAAGAAGAACCAAATTGTCCATGTCCTCCGACAGGTATTCCCTCAATTCAAATTCAAAAGAAGCTGTCCTTTGGCCAGGAGTGTTTTTCAATCGAATTCGTTATTCAGTGATGATTTTTCAAAATTTTATGTGATTGAAGGATCCTTATGGGAGAATCATAAATTTCTGCAATTTAGATTGTCGTCACTGACCCTCTAGATATTCACCTCACAATATAAAATATTCATTTCTTTCTATCTCCACCTTCATTTATCATTATTTTAATCACTTATATTTTGCAACTCCTCGTATATCTGAATGATATGATACTATAAGACGACAAACCGACAAACATTAATTTCATTAATTCATTTCATCCTTCTCAAGATGTCATACTATTTCCACAATATCAGTATGCACTTTATTATAATCTTGAATATATTAAATTATTTTTGGAATTTCCTATTGAAATATCTACATGAGCCAAAAGATCCTCCTGACAATTTCACCTTGAAGTTTTTTCTACTAGCTTGGCTACTATGAAAAGCACGTTGACTCGGAGAAACCTTTGCTAGAATTCAATCATAGTTTCCATAGTTCAGAGAAATATCCCTACTAGAATGACTGAATATCCAAGTTTCTATCAGGCATTAATTAGGAAAACGATTACAGGCATTTTCTCATTGGTAGATAAAAATAAGTCAACATGAGCTAAGCGTTATATTCGATAACCTGCGCATTCGCCATTTCGTGACATGAACTATGTATGAATAATGAATAATATATGAATGATTTTCTAATTCTCATTGCTAACTGACAGGAAGGGCATCGAGACGACTTCATTTAGTCAAGTTCTAAACGTTGTATACCAATCAATAGCTCTTGCAAGAGCTTCTTATTGTGAAATCCAAAAGGAACATCATTCTATTCGAATTATTTTCGAATCGAAAAGATCTAACATTGATTTGTTCAGGCAGGGGGAGGTAAGCAGGGCGCTTGCCCAGGGCGCCAGCTCAAGGGGGCGCCAAAATCAACCAGCAGTTAAATGTTTTTATTTTTGATTTTCTCGGAAGAAAGAAACTGTTGGATTCACAACAATTTTCTGGTTTCCAATCGACTTAGCTATTATGTAATCGGCAGAGGTTTTTTATGTTTATTAACAATAATAATATGTTTATTAACAAGTTTAAATACAAATACAAAAAATAAATTGATTGAAGAATTTTCGTTAACAAACATTTAAGACCACAAAAGTGCCAAGCACTTGTCTGTGGTAAAAAAAAACATTTTTCTATATATTGATGTATACATATATGGTGGTGGTATTATCAATAAAATTAATTCAATTCAGAAAGCAATTCAGAAGTTTCAGTTCAAAAGTCATTATCAAATAAAATTATTTCTATTCCAGAAGCATTCAGAAGTTCCAGTTCCGATCCAGTGTCTTATTCAGGTGTTCTAGAAGTCTGTTATAGAGGAGTGGAGAGAGGTATGTGAAGGTTCTAAGTGTACTGGTTTTATTTAATTTAGGCAGATTTATGTAATTTTTCCTCAATACCATATCTTTCACAGTCACTGGTTTGATGGCATTGCTTGCATTCACCGAACGTAACAGTTGTGGAACTGTTGCGGAATCGTCGGGTGGCACATACGCTACAAACTCAACACGTTCCGGAGAAGCGGGCATTTTGGGAGCGCTTTCTGTTTATGCTAGGTAGCGGTAGCGGAGCGGTGGCAACATTCTTCGTTCGGTGAATGCAGGCATTATGTTGGTAGATCAGGAGCGCCCTCGCGTAGAGTTGTCTGGTGGTGAGAACTTTTGCAGTTTTGAATAGATCTTCTATTGGATAAGTTTTTGGTTTTTTATAAATTATCTTCAACATCCATTTCTGCATTTTTTCTATTTTTTCATAGTGGCATTTGATAACTTCCTGTTGAGCACTTTCTGGTTCAAAAAAGATCATGGAAAGTTTCCGGTGACGATAAGATGAATTCATAAATTTTGTTAACGTAAAAGGCACTCAACGCGCCCCTAAAGAAGTCGTAAATTCATAAAATATCCCATGCGTGTCGGAATTCTCTTCAATCGTTACAAGATGATCGTTTTATTGGCGGTTTTTTTAGGCGTCTTCTTTGATTTGGGATTCTTCATGTGGCAAGTGCGGGTACTCTCAGATTTCAATAATTATTGTCCATTTTCCAACAAGGATATTTTTTTTCAGGAAGGGGATAGATATAGAAATTTCTGAATTGTATTCCCATTCTAGAGATGAAATTATTCGAATTCGAATTTCAAGGTCTATTATTGTTCATATTGTATTTTTGTGAATTTCATTTGTCAAGCGTATGTGAATATTTGTTTTTATCTCGTTATTACTCGTTGATTCGTCTTCATTTATTAGCAATTTGAATATTTATTTCACTCCTAATCCCCAATATTTATATTTTATTTTTCTGTTTATATTGTTTCATGAAACGTGGTTTGTTTCGAAAACAGTTGCCGTGGAAAACTATCATTTTTACTTAGCCCTCTCTCACCTGAAAACAAAACGATAAACTCATGTCGCCTGCGCCTCATAGTTTTTCGAAAATTTTTGTTTTTTTCCGAACTTTTTACAGAATTTCATTGACGATATTGCTTTCATTTTCAAAAAATTTAAAGGTTTAAGAAAATAATACCCGCCGGCATTAGCGTTATCCAAAGAAAACCTACCACGTGGAGGTTGAGCGGGCTGATTTTCGCTTCTTTGTTTGTGTGTGTGTTTGTTTTTGTTGAAAGCATGAAGATTTTGAGAAAGAAAATCTGTTTAGTTAAGCGATTTTCTATGTATTCACGAAAAGTATACAAAAGAAGTCTCCGAAAAGCGAGTGAAAAATTACGAAATTCAATTAGGGGTATTTAACTTTTGTTTAAAATTTAATTGACGAAAGATCAGTTTATAAAATTTATGTATTAAAAATGATTGGGCGTTGGTTCTTCAAATTTTCTTTTCATGTTTGAAAGGTAAAGAAGAGCTTTTCAGAGCAACAAACGTGATCCTTTATTTCAAAAACTGGATCGAGTAAAACAAAAAAACGGCTGGCAGGATTAAAATGGCTTTTAGTTGCAATTTTTTTTTTCGAAAAAGCAATGAACAGCCTTTGAAGGGAAATCATTCAGGTTCTCGAAACCCACCGTTAACTTTTTGTGTCATTACAGATTATTGAGATATCGATAGTCGAAGACAAAAGGATCCCTTTGTATTTGAGAGTCATTATCTCCATGATAAGTAGACGTATCAAGATAGAAAAAAGGAATTGAAGCTTAATTAACGAAGTGTCCGAACATTATAGCGGTTAACAACAAAAAAAGTAATAATCCAGCAACAAGATGGCCGAGGCTACAATTTCTTTTTTGCTTTTTTTTGGACGACCATTCCTAACGAAGTTATAACCTGTTGAAAATTAATCAAAAAATTTGTAACGAAGTATGAATTTTCTGTGAGAAAAAGTCAGACTTCATTTTAATTTTTTTCGTATTAGGATGAGTATTTCCTTTTTCATATTTGAATAAGTAAATTATTTTCATTTCCAAATTTCTCCGTCTGCATATTTATTTAAATATTTCCCTTTTCCAATAATTCATTTCACTAAATCAGAAATAAACCGTTAAGATGAAAAAGTATAGGACGATGTTATGTTGTCGTTTTTCATAGTGGAGACAGATATGAAAAACGCTGTTTATTTCTGATTATCGGGTTTTTTGTCCCAAATCTTCGATAAGTCGAAACCGGAGAGATTTTTACCGCCAGGAATATTCGAGAAGTTTGACGATTTTTCACAGATGTTTTCTGCCCCCTCTCCGAAGGTTATAAAGGGAGATGCTTGCCGATGAGGACTCACTTCCAGTTTATTCTTTGAGACTTCTGACTTCTCACTTTTCAGTTGATTTTTCACTTTTCAGTTGAACTACGATTAGATTTTCTGAGTATAAGGCCGGGTCCAGACGGGTGTAATGTAACGCGTAATGTAATGCGAATCCTTTCGTTTGGACGGCACTACGAGCATTACGCGTAACGCTCTCAACAAAGAATTCGCATTACATTACGCGTTACATTACACCCGTCTGGACCCGGCTTTAGTGTGACAATCACAGTGCGACTTTCGAGTAATTATTGGCGATATTAGGATTTCATTTTTAGTAATAACGTACTTGAGGTCCCTGAGGTAAGAATCACCTCCCGTTTTATTACGATCTAGTAATCTAGTGTTTCGATGCAAGTGGTTTTGCACGTTTGTACTAAACCCCTTTTTCTTGCCGTCCGACTGGGATCCTGGGCCACACATCTGAGGCGGAGTGCACGCTCATCTCGGTGGATGACTGAGGATTATCCAAAACCTTCAGTAGGGGTCCGAAGCAAAGAAACACTGGGTCCGTTCATTATTCGATATCTCCTGACCGGGTCGCGGAAGTCAAATTGTGATTTCGGAGGTAACATACATCTCCCGTCTTACTAGAACCTAGCGTTTTGATGCAATTGTTTTTACAGGTTTTTACTGAACCCCTTTTTCTTGCCTTCCGACTGGAATCCTGAGCCACACATCAGAGGCGGAGTGCACGCTCACCTCGGTGGATGACTGAGGATTATCCAAAATCTTCAGTAGGGGTCCGAAGCAGAGAAACACTGGGTTCGATCAATGTTCAATACCTCCTGCTTGGGTTCTAATGCTGGTAACCAACTCATTCATAAACTAACGTCCGAAGTCACCGTGATAAGTCTACCTGATCACATTTACTTTTCATCTCATTGTATTATATATGTAATATATATTATATATTTTACACAACACAAGCTTAAGCTTACGTGTCTCATCCAGACTTTTTTGTATTGGAATCTACCTGAATAAGTTTGATTTGATTTGATTGATGTGTTGCTATTTTCCTTTAATATCATTTTGAAATACTCAGTCTGGCAGTCTGACCGTACCTATATATATATATATATATATATATATATATATATATATATATATATGTAAATAAATTTTTCTCATTGTGTTTCAATAAATGTTAAAACCTCAGTCTTATGAATCACTGGTTGTCGCTACTGCCTTAGACAACACCGAACCCTTCTTCGACTAGTAGCTGCCTAGGTGGGTTTTTGCTATTTCCCCCTTTTAGGAAAAAATAGCTGTCGCCCGAAGGACCTTTTGGCCAAGTGAGTCTCCAGGTAAGAGAGGGCGAGCAACACCGTTACAAATTTCAATTTCATTTTGACCCTTTAATTCATTTCAGGAGTGTAGATATACATTCTCAAAGCTTTCAATTTTCAATCCAAACTTTAGAAGGGTGGGGGGGGCTCCATCATGAATTTTTGCCCCGGTCAGAAAAAATCGTAGATCCGGGCCTGGATTTGTTCAATCGAACCTTCACAGTAACCGAACTACAACAAAATTTCACTATCGTTGCAGTACATTGGCAGTTACATGCCAATCTCAAAGACCACCAACTCCACAGAGAAATCGGTTTAATCTAATCCATATCAGAGGACTGCAACAAGTTCCATTCTGCTATCGAAAAGGCATCTTGTTGGAGTAGGGATTGAATCTAACAACATGCCGTAATTCCAATCTTCGAGGAAATACTAACCTTGAAAGTTCAGCTATGAGAGAATTTCTCGGTTTTATTGATGTTTGAGGGGGAACGATGTTGATGATATGAGCAAACTCGTTTAACGGATTTTAACGTGAATTTTTCATTATGGAACCACATATTTCAATATGAACTACATATTGAAAAATATAATTGACTCGACGTTTGACTCATACATCTGAAGAAGTCTGTGAATGTTAGTTGAAAGTTGACAAATCAACTTGATATTGCTAACATTCTAGATGTATCCTGTCTATTAATCCAAAAACTCATTGAAACAAGTTGCCGAATTGAGAATACTGGAAAAAATTGAGATTGTAAAATGCGTTGAATGCACACGATTACAATTATTTCATTTAGTTGAAATCGGGATAAACTTGATTATAAATTTTTTTCTGGAACTTTAGAAGAAATTAATCAAGGAATAGATATCCTCGAGACCTCGAGGCCAAAATGGTAACTGTTCAGAATTATACATCTTAACTGTTTTGCAATCAATTTATTAAAATAGTTATAAAATATGGTTTTTCTCTTCAGCTATTGATTTCAAGAAAAAAAATTCGAGAATGAAACAAAACTTGAAAACAAAAAAGGTTTTAAATTTATAATTTCATTTTATGAAACTTCACTTCAGAAAGTTTTATATGAAATTGATTAGAAAGAGAGAGAGGTAGAAAGTGTTTATTAATCCATTTAGACACAATACAGTGTATAGTCAATATAATTCAAACATCTACAAAGAGGAGAAGACAAATTGAAATTATTGAATACAATTATCATTGAGATATTCATTCACACTATAATAATCTTTACTTAAAAATAGGGATTTAATCTTCTTGCAGAGGCCAGTCAAATTAAGTGATTTTATTGAGGAACAATAGACTTCTTATATTAAAACAATATTTTTTTTTAATCCCCTGGGGGCCCTCGGCGATCGCCGATCAGCCGCTCTGACCTGATCAATTGACTGTTGTTACTATGGGAATAACGCAAGGTAGTGTTCTTAGACCTCTCCTGGCACTATAATATCGTATGATATTATAACAATGGTTTTGTTTTCTGTGATGAACTAAATTCAAATATAGGTCGAACATAACTAGATATAAAAAATTTAATTGAAAGAAATAAACTGTCGATGAATATAACTGAAACAAAATATTTCACATTCAATAAAAATATAGATAGATTAGTTCCAAAATTCAGATCGTGATTACGAGGAGTTCCAATATATCAGATTTCATATTAATTTTATCATCACCTCCCCGTACATTACGTCCGCTAACTCGGCTTAATTTCTATCCACTTTCTAGCAATGACGTCGGCGCGAGGTGTTTTAATTAAATCGGAATCAATGGACAAACAGGGAACGAAAACGAATCGTATACCGAAACATTGACCCACATTCCGGGATTACGGGATTGACATTGCCGCTCCAGGACTGGCGGGTATTCTGAACATTGTTATCGTAGCTATCGCGGGATTGACGTTTATGTGGGTTGGACCTCGGCCTGAGGTCGACATTGCATAAACATAACGGAAATTGTGTATTGGTTTTTTATCAGAATTATTTCAGGTGACGTTCGGCCGTCGGTCCACATGAAAAAAATTTTTGTATTAGCTTCGAACGGATGTACACATAACAGAAGGAAGATTCATTGATTATTTAAAAAAATCACCTCTTCCAGATCTTTTTCTTTTGAGAGGTGGCTTTCGGCTGATTTGACTCCTTGAGGACGACATACCATTAACTACTAGATTCTGCTTTGTACCGTGATGAGAATAACATAATGGCATTACGTTCCAAAAAGAAATGACATTTCTCAAATTCATTGAGAACTTGTGAAATTAATACCAGAGAGAAAACAAAAACGTTTAGTGAATCTATGTTGAACACTCATTTATGCCAAATAGTACAAAACGTGTCAAAACTGATCGGAAAATTCTGAAAATGAGCCTTCAAGATAGATTTGGAAATATTCCGGCTCGCGATTTTGATACAAATACGAAATTGCCTGGCAACAAACTTTCCTATTACAACCAGGAAATCATATATGATTATTTCTCGATGGTATGTCCGATTTTCGATTTTATTGAATCTAAACCATCTTCTAATGCAATTCTGTAAGCATGAAAAATTTCATGCTCGGTCCAGTAGTCTAGGAAGAGATAGGTCACAAACGAAATACATTCTGTCGGCTAACAAAGAGCTCCGCTCGCTACGCTCAATGAACCTTTTCTAGGCATCAGTTACTTTTTCGATAGTTCCTAATACTGGGAAAATGGAAATTGAAGAAAAACTTGTTAAATTGTAAAAGGTGTCTACCTATACGCTACAACGTGTTCCACCAGTCGAAGATTATAGAGACGAAAGATTGGAAACGAATCGACTACACTTACGTCAGGGAAATCTAGTTATTCCGATGACGTTTAGAAAATATCTGTATGCGCCAAATATTAATATTCTAAATATGATGACTAAGAATCAAGTAGTGTAGCTCAGTTGTAAGAGCGGTTGACGTCACACCGTGAGGAACAGAGTTTGATTCCGGGCTAGAGGAGAAATTTTCTAGTCAATACTTTGATTTTGTAGCACAAGATGTTATTTTCTGGGCTCGACAAAGTCGAAATTCTATTTCAGTAAGCATTATTTCAGTGCCATCTAAACTTACATCTATATTATTTTGTCTATTATGATTACTGTTTATATGAAGACGAAAATTGGCGTTGATGGCAATCAAAAAATGAATTTTATTTATTTAAACACCATTTGGTTCTCGCTCCTGAACATTTCTAGAAGAAATTTTCGGAACAAATTTGACCTCTAGTCTAGTGGTATTACTAGTGAAAACTGAATAAAGCCTATAAGATGCGAAGGGAGTTTCCAAGTTTAAAAAAACCAGTGACTGAGAAGTACTATCGCTTAAGATAGTCTTGTCATTTCTGAATATTGAGAACGAAATTATTGAGAATCAAAATATCAGTGAATAAAGTTTGAACTGGTTTGCAGGAAAAAATAGAAAATTATAACTTTAGGTGTACACCTGCAATGGAATCTTGATAAATGATCACTCAACTCGATGGGTCACAGCGCTATGATACGAATGTAGAATTACTGTTAGTGTAAAAATATGATAAAGAGCAATATTTTTCATGATTTTTATTAATTTATGAAACATCTTTCCTAATATTCTCTCTCTGAACAGAGCGTTAGGATAACGCTCCTCCTGTACTTGAAAATGTTTGCGCAAAAATACACTCCTGAACAAAAAAAACCGGATAAAAAAAACAAGACAAAAAATTGTTCAGCGAATTCATTTTGAAATAAGTTTTTAAGGTTTGCATCGATTTTGTTGTCTATTTGTAGCGTATTCATCTCGTTTATTGCCTGAACTTTTAATGAATAAAATTTGATGTAATGCCGGGTGGAACTGAAAGTTGCACCTCTCTCTGAATTTCTGAACATCAGGTAGAGGTAACTAATGACGCAATGGTTGGTCTTTATATGATTTTGTCAGCTTGATCCTAACATATTCATTCTTTATTCACGTGAATATCTCTTTCCTAAAAAAATACGTTTTTTTAAACGAAAGCATGCAATTTTAAAATTGACGAGAAAAACATTAAGAATATACAGATAATATAATGAAAAATGAAAACATTCTGATATTCTAATACCGAGTATTGCCTCCACGTGCTCTTGTCACTGATTTCATACGACGGGGTAAGCTTTAAATTCAATTTGTATTAATTGTATATTGTTGAACGTTTTTACATTCTTCAAGAAGAGCTGTTCTGAGGGCTGGAATGGTTCCCAGTTGCGAATTTAACTCCATAACCTGTCCCACTCATCCGGGGTTACGTGGGGGCCAGTCTAATGGTATGTTCATCCAAGTTAAATTATCCATTATCCTGTACAATTATCGTGTATCGGAACGAAATTTTGGCCATCTTCGGTGTAAAATCAGCAGTTAAAGCTCCATTGTTTGACATTACAAGGTCTGTACGAGCCTAGGGTTGAAATTCTATGGTTCCATAAAAAACCTAATTTTTTTTAGGAAAAAGCCATCGACGTGAATAATAAAAAATGTTTAGAGTAGATAAGGTTTGAAAAATCGATATAAAGACCCATCATTGCTTACCTCTACATGGTTTTAGAAAATTCAGAGCAAATTGCAACCTTAGGTTCTACCCTGTATACCATCAAATTCAATTGGAATTCTCGCAGGCTACAGATCAGGTGATAAACGAGACGAAATAGGCTGCAACAAGACAACAAATGAATACACATCATGGTGGTCAGATTTCGATGATTGAGTACTACATGTCCTAAATTAGAAGAGATAGAAAAAAAAGTAATATCCATGTCATGATGTCCTGTTTCGAGATACATGCATTTCTGAATACCTCGCTACGGTGTATAGTTTCCGTGATGCAGGTTGATTTTGGAATTTGGCCAATCATTATAATTTGCCATAACTTGCGAAGTATTGCAACTACTCTCTCGACATAAAAACATCATTAGGGCAGAGGTTTTGGAATTTTTTACCGGTGCTATCGAATTTTAGAGCAATAAAAATTTTTTTTGAACTGGAAACAATAGTGTGCTATGATATTTTTCAGTAGACTTTTCTTAGACAATTTCAAAAACATATATCATGATATACTTCCGAGCAAATGAGGTTGTGATTTTGATTTATGTCTTTTTATTTGATTTGATTTGACTGAGGAGGCCATTGAACTTAATATTTCACAATTGTCAAATTGATTCATAGAATATTATTATACAGACAGGAGTGTTTCTTGAAACTTTTTGTTTCTTTTGTGATTTCTCTACTTAATGATAATATGAACAGTTCTTGAAAACAGAGATTATTTAATAAAAACAATATCGCACTTTCCACGGATTTAAAGAGAGCTTGCCAGAATATTGTTGACCGATTGTTTCGATATACATATTATAATGAAATCAGAAGTATATCATACCTAATATGTATATATTTTGAAATTGTTCAAAAAAAGTCTATTGAAAATTTCATATCATGGTTTCCATCTGAAAAAAACCTTTTTTAATTCCTCAGAAATTTGAAACGGCACGAAAATTTCGATAGCACCTGTTAAAAATTTTGAAAAAACTATCGTAAAGATGTTCTTATTTCGAAAGCATAGTTGCAATACTGCGGAAGTTATACCCAATCATAATAACTGGCCAAATTCCTATATCACCCTGTACCATAGAAACTAGACAGACTTAAAGAAAAGAAGGGACATGATATGTTTACTAAATAATTTTTATCTTTTAATTCAGGAGATGTATTACTAATCATCGAAATCTGAGTATATTAGAAAATTACCCCTTTTCTTCTCATTTACAGATTGTTCCTACAATATAAACCCTAATGAGAGATTTGTAGAATTTTATGCTGACAGTTATGTCGAATTAGGAACATAATAAACCTCAACGAAACGATATACGATGTATCATTGCAAAAAACGTTTCCTGTCACCCTCAGTCTCTGCGGTTTGGCGAAAAAGGGAACCTGGCCGAGCTATACAATGGAATGCAACAGAATAAAAAAAAGTCTCTCAATAAAATAGTTGCTCTTTGGATCAGTACTCGAGACAAGCACTACTCTTCTAATCTCAAAAGAATCAATAAACTCAACTCCGTCTTCCGAAATAGAGTGGGCGAGTGGAACGTTGAGACATTCTGTGGGTCAGCATAAAAATATGAGATCAAAGGCTGATTTTGTAGAGAAAACGTGCTTCGCATAATAATCTACTTCCGAGTAATTGGGATTAGGGCACTTGAAAAGCGGAAGAGTATTCCAACAGGATCAGGCACCTGAACCAGCAATCACGTCAAATCATTCGAGCACAATAGGGCACTCGGAAATGTCGAAATAATTTCAACCTTTCGGAGAACAGGACTTACCAGTTTCGGATTTATCATTACTGAAAAAAAGTCGGTTTATCGAAAATCTTCAACGAATTTTGAAAATCTGTAAATATTGTAGTGGGTTTCTTTTTATACTTCAGATTGAGAAAACAAAAACCAATATTAAAAACCGAAAATGGCTTTATTGTTTTCCAGAATACTCCTCATGAAGATAAATGTTTACCGTAAAATGGGATGACTTCGGACAAACATTTTTTTTCGAATAAAATTTGAATGAATAATACTCAATGATGACTTCATATAAATGTAGATGGTATCTACATCTTTATTGTACATAATGAATTATTTAAGTGGGTGAGAAAATTATAAAAATCTTTTTTTTTGTGTCAGGAGTCACCTTGAGAAAGTCCTTTTTAAAAAGGTTGTTCGTTGGTATATAATAAATGATTTGTGTGAGTTTCATCTGTAGAGGCCATTTTATTCAATAGGTTTCGAGGGGAAATATCAGGTCGAGGGTGGGTCCACGCCTTTTTAATCTTCTAGGATGAAAAAATGGGATTGTTATCTAGGCATATCATTCGAAATGACTATTCAAACAATCTCTAGAAATTTTAAAGGGCTACTATGCGTATATATTATCTGCGACGCCACTGGTGAATCGGCCGCTACGTGGAAATAAACTGGCCGCTATCTTCGCTCCGATCGAATCTCCAATGTCTTCTTTGTGAACACAATAAATGTCTGGTTCTACTACTAAAGAATAGCTGAAAGCTTAATATATTATGTATTGCTTCAATACAATTAATTGTTCTAACATCAACCACAGATCTTCTTTTCACTAACACGTTCGGCATCAGTGAGTCGATTTTACATTTTTCTCTCTCTTTTGGGAGTCAAAGAATTCCTAGAAAACTTACTAAAAGAATTTCTATTTTCTTAGCAGAATAATGTGAATGTCCCATGTCTGACAAGATACCAATTACTTCATGAACTCTTATCCTGAATGAACATGACATATCTTTCTTTGAAAAGGATGAAAAAGATCCCTCGCGCACTCATAATAAAATTGGAATATGTACTGTAACTGATACGACAGAAGCAGATCTAATTGCATTCGAGAGATACTGTCAATTATTACGAGCAAGATGTCAAATCCATTCTAAAACAAGCTTTATTTGGAACGGACCACCTACGTATATTCAATTTATGTCAAGCTGGAGCATGTCTCTTATTGATGTCGACTGGACCAGAAAAGAGAAAATTACTTTTCATTTCGCTGTTTATCCGAAAGACTGTATAAAGTAATTCCAGCGTGAATTCAATACAGCTTTTGTGGAACAAGAGAAGAAATAGCTGGTGGTTTTATTTCCTATGATGGACCTTGGTTCTCGTCCTTGTGGAAAAAATATTACTATGAAACAGGACTGTCACAGATGTGGTGAACGAATTTCCGAAATCCCATTTTCTCCGTCATCCTTTCTTGCCCTAGATATGCTCTCGATTGATTTTTTTCAATGGTATTGAGAATATTAGATTCTAATTGTACATATCGAATCCCCAGAAATTGAATCTAGGTACTCATTAAGTTTGCAAAAAATCTTTCTTTGCAGAAAAGACCTTTCAATACTAAGTGAATGCGGATATTGAACGAATATAATTTTCTGTAAAAACGCTTCTGAGGTGTTATTTTTTTCAAATTGTAATTTTTGAACCTGAGGATATTAGTTATTATTTGAGAGAAGAGGCCTATTTTCTGTATTCATTTGTACTGATGACAATGCGTTTCTTGTGTTACCGCGCATCGATTGCCATGGTCATCGGCCAGTTCTGTTTTATGTAGACTCTGGTACTGTCTACATATTAGACCAAACATTGTTAATTATTTATCCAACCAAAAACATCAAGCCATGGCTATTGATCTTTCAGTCCATCAGGTGATCAAATGTCAAGTATTTGTCTTCTTCTTTTTTACTGTGATGGTCTTATGAGGAGTGGTGTATAAAATTGACTGAGTTCTACTATGTCCGGTTTATCATTGATTATTTTGTCTAGGTTTGAATGAATGTGGATCATCTTTCATATTTATCTTTGTTTTTTTTTTGGTTCTATCGTCAGTATTTTTGTCTCCTCGTAATCAAATTCCTGTTTCTTGTTTTTTTTTCAGTTTATTGAATGCAGTTGTTGCGTTTCTGGTGTATTTATATCCATTTAGTCAGTCATGTACTCGTTATGAAGTCTGGTTGCTCCTCACAAGACCATAACAGTAAAAAGGCGAAGACAAACCTGAAGAATTGACACATAACATGAATCGACCCTAACCTCTAACTGACTTTCTTCAACAAACATGGCATATTGAAACAAAAATAGTATCTAGCTGGGATTAGTACAACACAGGAACTGTTCATGCGCTCTACCATTAGACCTGGGGCCCGTAACACAAATCCTTCATGTGTAACTACAAGTTACAAGTGGTCCTATTGGGATATTCCCAAAAGAGATCTTGAGACTGCTAGTTATATATGTACGTGTTCCCAGTAGGGGAATTCTCATATCACAAGTATACATTTACCTAGCTTGGAAGGTAGGTAACACATTATTTACACTTGTTGAAAATTCCGTATCATAATTGTACAAGAGTCAACTTTGTGCTGCAGAAAACGTTTACATATGTAGAGAATTTTCCTTAATTACTGGTGCCGTACGGGTCATTTTAAGTTGGACTTGTAGCTACAGGTAGTTTCTACACTGTGTTACGGGTACCAGTTGGACAAACCATATATCTTCATTTACAATAGTTACTCAGAAGCCATATGAATATATTGTCCAGCAAAGTTCTATTTTTCATTTTCGGAACGACCCTCCTGCGGTGATGTAGTAGTTAGAAAAAAGAAATTAGATTAATATTTTATTCATTTCACACTTCCGCGATTTTTGTAAAAGCGATGAGGGATAGAATTTTTATGTTTTTGTTCTTAACATTGCTTGATCATAAAATTTTTCGATTTGCCTATTGAAGTAACTAGGCATTGAGACCTCTTCTATTTAATTGTTTTCTGTTCGACTTGTACTAAACATATATATGAGATTTCATGTGTAAGGTTGAAGAGGAGCGACGTCTGAACATTATACAAAACGTATTATAAAGGCTGAACGATGGCCATTTGCTTATTTGGCAATAAATGAAATATCCGAGGATTTGAACTCTTCGGTATGCCTCCCCTCCAGGGCTAACAAATCCAAGAAGCTGCATATAAGTTTTATAGGCATCCGACCTACACTGCGTAGAACACCGTTTCTGTTACCTCAAATTCTTTTCAAATATATAGACTGTCAACAAGTTGAGATCAGGTTCATCTCACTCACGTTGGTTCCCCAGCTTTTCCGATGGATAGGTAGGAGTCTACAAAAACCCATCTATCCTGTTTACCTTTCACGGCCTCTTCACTTCTTTGCGCATTGGGAATATATACGCCTCAACGGAAACATATTAAACTGGGGGTTATCGAATCGAACAACCTGCGGTCTGATGCTGTATATACGATAATCTGGCAAGATTGGATGCGTAACTCAGGTTGAACGCGGTAGGAATTTGCGTTGAGGACATATAATAGGCACGGTTGCGCTTTCGAAAAGGAGGCAGGAGTGGAAATGGAATGACGTATAGCATTTACCTTGATCGAAGAAGTTCATCGTTTTCGGAGGTGAAATGCTTATGATTATTTTTTCTTCAGAATATCACTTAGAAATAATGCTATTCAAAATCCAAGCGCTATTGCAACGTATCTATGAATTAACAACAAATAACGTGAGTGCATAACGAAATGTCCTCTTACTCTCCTCAGAGAGTGAACTGAGCGTTAATCGGTTTCATTTCAATTGGGCTCGGAACCACAAGCAGACGAAATTATTCCAAAATTCTTTGTTTCGCCGATTCAATATGAATTTAACTTTCCCCTCCCCTCCTCTAATGAATTATGTCCTATATCTCGATGAACCTCCACCAAACATGCATTCAACCTTTCACCATGAAGAAAATATTCCTAAAGGTGATACCATTCATTACATAAAATAATCACAAACAATAATGTATGTCCCTTGCCAAATTATCAATCCAAGTTGTATTGCCCGGCTAAACTGTCTAATGAAAGTTATCTGATTGCAAAGAAAGCCTTCTACGAGTGGGCCCAGAAGGCAGAAGTGGGTAACGAAAAATAGAAAATTATTTGATAAGGAGGAGAAATGAAAATTTTTATGGCGAGCCTGTGTTTAATTGTGGGGAAGTGGAGGCGAGCCATGAGTCACATTTTCCTCCGAATGAAATATGCTATTTTTTTTTCAAACGCTTTGAAATTCGTAAAAATCTGGAGGTCCGCATTTGGATAAGATTCATATTTACGATCGTTACAATTGAGTATTCAATAACAAATTTGCCTAGTTGCTTTTCACTACGGCATAGGGAAAAAAGATTCGTTCTGTAAAAAGCTCAATTTTTAATTTATTCTTTTCCAAATTTTCAAATTTTTATTCTTGCGACTTTGTACAATAATGAATTATTTTCTACTTTTCGGTTTGATCTGCTGTTGAAGTTTGTTTTTTCAGTTTTTCTAAACCACGATTGATTTTCAGAGCCAGTATTATAAACGTGTTGACCGAGGATTGGAATTAAATCTCAGTTTCAAGGTCAGCTTTGGCATTCAGAAACCAGACTTCAATTTGGCTTGAATTTCGATCCTCGGTCAACCCGTTTATACTACCGGCCCTGAGCCTTAGACTGTATATTTCATCGTAAGTTTGATGTAATGATTCATGAACCACGTAAAATTCATGATGAGTCGTTATCGGAAGATTGACAAATTAGTAGATTTATTTGCCTTTCAATCGCAGATTACTGTCTTCGTTCTGCAGATAACATCAACACCCGTCCATTTATGAGTCTAGATATATGTAGCAGTGTTTTTTTAAAAACTGTAATTTGATTCTGAATTTTTTTAAATTCATTTGTATTTTACTTGACGCCATTTTAGTTAATTTGTTTTGGGATAAAAGACCGTATGTAACAATGATTATTTTTATATTTTATCTTGTATGTGGAGTGTTGTTTGTTTTATAATTTATGGCCTTTTCACCTAATGTATGTACTTTTTGCAGCTTTAGAAAACTTGAAACTAGTAGTCAAAACATGAAGATCGTGGGAGCAATGGACCTCTTTTATCTGATATATTTACTTGAATTTACTAAAATCTCTTTTATTAATATCAACGCCATTATCAGAGGATTGTTGTGATTACTTTTCCAGGGTTTTATCTCCCAGTTTCTGAAACAAAAATTAATTAGAAAATATGATATGCTATTTTATATGGTATGCGTCAACTATGAAAATAGCCAAAATCAAAATACGATATCATCTTCAATGTAGTTGAATCGAACTCTGTAGTCCGCTCTAGCCCTTCACTGCATTGAAACTAACGAGAATATACCCGACGAGTTTCTTTAAACTGAAAATTTCCATGAACGCCTCTTTCCTCTGAAAATGATAAACGACAGTGCTTACGAAGAAAACTGTTTGAATAAAATAGCTGAAGAATCTTATGACAAATCGACCCGCATATTTCATGCGAAGACGGGAAGACTTATGGAGCAACTTTTCGAGCACACATATGCAGAATTTTCAATCGGGATCTATCAGGACATTATTCAACTTCGACAGCCGAATTTTTGCAAGAATGTGTGTTAAGAGTTCGTAAATATACATTGAAAATTTGACGGGAATATGCGGGGAAAAAGGTTACAACTCATAACTGAATGCTCCTATTGGCGACCGCACATAATCTATCAGATATATCGATTGAAATTTATTATAGGAGGTTTCTGCATTTTTCTGAAAATGTCAATTGATAAATCGAACATTTTTCACGATACTGAAGATTTTTTTGAATTCAAGAATTTGTCTGATATAGACTTCGAAACGTTGCAGAGTTCGATAGTGCGAAGTGTTATATTTTTTCTCATTGTTAGGCAACAATTTTTGGAAATGTTTCAGAGACTGAGAGAAAAAGAGAAAAACCATAAGAAAGTTTCAGAAAAAAGCACATAAACCCTTGGTAATTGATTAACGGTATCTACCTTAACAGACGGTTCTTTCACTTACTGAAATTTAGTGACAAGGAGAGAAATGATCGAAACTAGAACTATAGAAATTTGGATCTTTTCATGGTGCGAATTTGAAATAAAAAACTTGAGGAAATCTGAAGAGGACAACCTGAATGCGTTGAAAGAGTGCAAAAACCAGAATCGCCAACAAGGAAAAAGCAAAATTTTTAATCTTTCAATTTCTAGAAGAAGTTATGTCCCGAGTTATGTCCTGAATAAGTAATGGTGTTCAGTGCTCGATGAAGTCGGCATAAGGACATTTTACGCTTGAGGTTGCAGCTTCTATTGTCTAAAAATAAAAGAGACATTGCCTAATCACCGTTTTGGAATGATACGCCAATATGGATGTGCAATGCGGACATTGCCCAAAAAAATATTGATGGATGAGGTAGCGCCAGACTGCCGTCAAATGTCCCTGATATTAACTCGACTTTTTGTCGCAGTGAAAACGATCATGCATTGAGCGACGTTCGGCATTTAGTCAGCTATTCAAATTAAAGCTTTCGGTGTACGCCCAATTGGAAATCCGATAAGGCAAAAAGGCGATGAGGGATGAATGCTGATTTGATACACAACATGTTTCTCTATATTGGGTTGATCGAGCGAAAGAGTTTCATGGCAATTATCGTTCAGTGTCCAACAATTTCGTTTTATGGCGCTTCATTTTTACCCATATTCGACCAAATGAGACAGGTAGAAGGTATTTTCAAACCTACTCAATGATGTTTGGATGTTTGAATCCAGATGGAATTTTTGAGATTTTTTTCGCCCAAGTATATTCTGATGTTTATATTTACATTGTTTCTTTCGCTCAAATTTGTATTCTTCTTTTGGTGCTTATGTTGTTATTTCTCCAAATCATATCGAAAAACATGCCGATGCTATCAGACAGAAGGTTTAGTAATTTTTAAATTTTGCACAATGGTCTTCCACAAGGTTCAGTTTCATCTCCTCTTTTTTTTAATTTATATTTGTGTGATATTTCAACTACATCTTCCGAAAAATTCATTCCCGTTCATATTACTCTGGCTATCATCGTTCAAATTTTCAGATCATAGTACCCTTTTCGCGGATTCAGAAATCCTGAACAATTTCAGGTATCTATTAGACATATAATGAATGGTCAAAAATTAAATAATTTATATCTTAATTGAAAATATTATTCAAAGTTGAATAATTCGCAAAAGATTATACACATTTATTGATAGTAATATGGGAGCAGAATAAGAAAATTCTTTATATTATCAACATCCCTACGAATATCAGACTTCCGAAACCTTTGAACATTCATAAATGTCATTTCTTCATAAGAACTTCTAGGAATAATTGGCCATGAATATAATGATGTGATTTTCTGGAACTTTCATGGCTGGCTTTCTTCAAGAAATTGAAAGTGATTCTACAGGCGTAGACGATTATGAAGCTACAACCTGATGTTTGTGTACTGCAAACTTTTGCATACTACTTCACCTTGACGGAACGTTTAAGTGTTTCTCACTTGGAAGCCTGTTGCAGTGAATAACACATCAATTATGAGGGCCGTACTTCACTTTTCCGCCGGATTTTTGAGCGCTCTTGTTTAAAATAATAATGAGAAGAAACGAGGCTGTGCTCTGGTAGTTTCTATCAAGAACACGTTTATGCAACCTTGTGTAATCCTGCAACTCTGTATATGTATAAACAAAATTTTTGCATGTATAATTGTATATGAATCTCACATCGAGTTACATATCTGAAGGCTTTCATAACGTTTCTTAGCGAATTTGAAAAAAAAATCAGTTTTCCTCGTTGAAAATTTACGAGAGTGAATGAGTCCTCGTGTGAAGAAAAATAAATTTTCGAGTATTTTGTGTATTTCGAATGACATAAATTTCATTTTTCAACTGAAGTTTCTTGAAAGATAGATCATCATAATAGGCGGAAATATAAATTTTTTCAGGGGGGGAGGGGGGTCTGTTAGAACAACTTAGGCATTCTTAGATAGGTTTTGACGAGTTTTTGAATTCAGTGATTTTTAGATTAATGCCCCTTACCCTATTTCCTCCATGAATAGTGGAGACCACAAGGACTTTTTAATTGAGGCCAATTTTTTTTTCATTTCCCGATGCTCAATCTAACAGACGTTTTTCACTATACTAAAGTCACTACTAGTTTCTGTACTGAAAATTCCAGGTGGTTCTGATTATCGTATTAGTGGTGCTTGTAGAAAGTATTAGTTACGCAACTTGAAGCCTGAAGACGTGGAAGATACAAGAAAATATCTGATAATTCATATTGCAGATTCAAAACCAAAAACACAACTTTATTTGTCGTTTCCGAGTGTTTTTATCTAGTTTGTGAAAACTAGCGATGTGTTGGAATAAACAAAATCGCCAAAATGCCTAAAGAAATGACAGAATATCTGGGCTTAGGGAAATCTCGTATGAGGCGGTTTTTTTCCCAAATCTGATTGGCCCAGACGATTCCTCGGGCGAAGTTACTGAAGATCCCAGTATCAGAATTCCGTGCACCTGTGCGAGAAATAAATCCATCGTTTCCAAACTTTCAAACCACTCGATACAATTTCGATACATTTTATTATGGTGCTGTTTGGCAGAATGGCGGTGAAAGTAGCAACGGTTTTTACAGCAACGGATTTAGCGTTTAACCGGTGCGCCGTAAATGCTGATCCTGCGGCACGGCCGGCAGAGGAGTTATTTATTTATTTATTCAAAAACAAGGGTTGAGGAAACCTATAAACCCATACAAATTGAAATCAAAATTTTAAAAGAAACAATCTCATGAGAAAGCATACATTGATAAAGATAAACGATATTATCCTCTAATCGAGCTCCACACATCCAAACTGTTTTTAAAGGCGTTGACTGATGAAGCTTCTACAACTGCGAACGGTAGTTGGTTCCATGAGTGGAAAACCCTATTAGGAAGAAACTTCTGACGTTGCGAAGATTTGAATGCTTCCTTATTTAGCTTGAAACGATGACCTCTTAAACTGTTCGTATTCAGACTATAAATATCACGGACATCCTCCCCAAAATGGCCACTCAGAGCACGGTAAGTAAAAATGATATCTCCCCTCGCACGACGCTCGGCAAAGGTGGGCAAGCCAAAGATGCGAGGCGACCTTCATAAGATGGGCGTTGGTATGAATATGGTAGGCGCGTGGTCCAACGTTGGGTAGATTCCAGGAGATTTTGATCGAAAATAGTTGACGGCCACCATACATGCCCAGCATATTCCATAATAGGTCGTATATATGTTGTGTAAAGGAACCTCCACGTTGAGATATCAGATGTCTTAAAAGATTTACTAAACAGGTATGTCATCTGTTTTGCCCTCCCTGTAATTGCTGCCAAATGGTTAGACCAGCGCAGATCAGAATAGATGGTAACTCCCAGATCGATTTGATGAGTTACTGACTTAAACTCACAACCATCCATCCAGTAGGGCAATCTCGGGTTGTTTTTACCAATGCGAAGAACACAGCACTTTTCGACGTTCAGTGGCAATATCCAGTCTTGGCACCATCTAGCTAGAGAGTACATGAAGGTCATTCTGGAGATCATCATGTTGTGAAAGCGGAAGGCCAAAAATTTTAGTATCATCAGTTAGTTAGCGTCTTAAAAAACATTGGATCATGGTGGAATGGTATCATATTATGTGATAATATGTTGTGTATGTATTAACTAGGGTTGATTTTCGTATAAGGGTGGTCGAAAGAAAAAAAAATATTTTAATGCATATGTTGACTGGAGTTTTTGTGTTGATTATGATATGAACAATCATTCCTAATGGATGAAAGTCATCGTCGGGCCGTAGGAGGAGTACAGGGAGAATCTGAAAAATACTGTACCCCTATTATTCAAAGTTCTATGAAAACCAAAAAAGAAGTTGTCGCATATGTTGACTTGACATTTTGTATTGATTATGATATGAACAATCATTCTTAATCGATGGAAGTCCTTGTCGGGCCGTAGGAGTAGTACCGGGGAATCTGAAAAATACTGTACTCTTATTATTCAAAGTTCTATGAAAACCAACAAAGACTTGTCGCCTATGTTGACTTGAGTTTTTGTGTTGATTATGATATGAACAATCATTCCTAATCGACGAAAGTCATTGTCGGCCCGTAGTAGGAGTACAGGGGAAGTTTTTTGTTTTCATAGAACTTTGAATAATAAGAGTACAGTATTTTTCAGATTCCTCCTGTACTTCAACTACAGCCCGGCAATGACTTTCATCGATTAGAAATGACACAAAAACTCAAGTCAACATATGCGACAACTTCTTTTTTGGTTTTCATAGAACTTTCAATAATAAGAGAAGAGTATTTTTCAGATTCCCCCTGTACTCCTCCTACGGCCCGACGATGACTTTCATCGATTAGGAATGATTCTTCAATAATAAAATTAAACTGCTTTATTTCAGATGATATTGTACAAGTACAAATTACAAATGAAACAGTGTCAAATATACTAAATTATTTAGAAAATATCTTCCAGTTTGTAAGGCTCCATTTGCACCAAATATTCATTAAATAGCTTTTTTGTATTTCTTGAGGTCATTTTCTTTTTGTATACTAGCTGGTAAGGAATTGAAAAAATTTCAAACATCTGTATTCTACTTGTTTCTGGGTCTTCGTTAGATGTACCTTAGGATATGTATAGTTCCAGTTTCTTATGTTGTGATTTTGTTTTGTGGGTTATAATGTTCAGAGAAGAGTTCTTTGTTTTATGTAGGAATAAAAGACATTCTTGGGCATATATGGCATAGATGGTTAGCATTTTGTTTCTCTTGAAAATTCCACGGCATGAGTCCAATCTGTTGATGTTGAAGATTGTTCTGATAGCTTTCTTTTGAAGGATAAACAGTGATGATAGATTTCCTGATCCATAAAATAATATTCCAAACCTCAAAATTGATTCTACTGTAGAATAATATACGTTCTCAAAGTGCTGGGATTTAGGTATCTAGACACGACTTTCAGGCCATAAATATGTGATGATACTTTTTTTGAGTCATATTCAATGTGATGTTTCCAGGTCAGTTCATTATCTATGTGAATTCCAAGGAATTTCGCATGATCCACCAGTTTGTATGTTTCATTATTTAAGTTGATCTCATTTTGGTGTATGGTTGAATGGTGAAACAGCATTACATTGGTTTTGTTTTTGTTCAGTATTAGATTGTTGTTATTGAACCAAGAGTTGGAAAGTCTTAGTACTTCTGCAGCTGTTGCCTTCAGTTCTGGCCCTGGGCCAGATGAGGATGGTTGTGTCATCAGCATAGTTTACGATTTCACCTTCGATGTTGTTTGGTTGTAATTCTTCTGCATAATCATTCAAATAAACAATGAACAGTATCGGTCCAGCTATTCCTCCTTGCGCAATGCCCATTGAGATTTTTTGGTTACTTGATCTAAATGTCTCTCCCTCAATTTGAATTTCAGTAATTTGAGACCTATCTTCGAAGTATGATGATACCCACTTCAGAACAGGTCCTCTTACTCCGATTCTCTTCAACTTTTCCAGAAGCTTATCACTCTGAACACAATCGTAGACTTTGGATAAATCTAGAAAAAGTCCTAAGGTTAATTCACTATCTTCAAGTGCAATTAATATTTTTTTGAGGAATTGATACACTGCAGTCTGAATGGATTTGAGATGATGTTGTTTTCTAATATGAATTCCATGAATTGATCATCAAAAATATCATTTCAAATATTTTGGACAATGTTGGTAAGATACTTATTGGTCGATAGCTGTCATAATCGGTTTTATCCCCTCGTTTGAAAATAGGTTTTACCACTGCTACTTTCAGAGCATCTGGAAAAAAGTCCTTGTTTCAATGATTTGTTCACAATGTAAGTTAGAGGTTCAGCAATTTTATCGATTGTTTGTTTCAACAGAAAATTAGATATTCCATCCACGTCGCAGGTTCTTTTGTTCTTCATCTTTTTTACAATCTCAATAAGTTTATTTATATTGACTTGGTTCAAAAACATTGATTTATTCAATTCATTAACTTCATTACCAGTGTTGTTTACTTTCAGGTGCTTAGTCAAATTCATTGCAGTATTTATGAAATGATTATTCATTTCATTGACAGTTTTTTGAGGGTTATCTTTGATATGGAATTCTCTTTGTGTTTCAGAGTTTTTTATGATTTTAGGACTGCCCAGAGAGCTTTATTTTTATTGTTTGATGAAGTTATTCTTTGGTTGAAAGATTTTGATTTTTGGGCTGCTAGTTCCCTGTCATATTGCTTTTTCGTTTCTTTGTATGTGTTTTTCAAGAGATGGATTATGTTGACTGAGAATTAACAAGAGGTCAAGCCTATCCTTTAGTTGAGTGACACTTGATATTTGCTTGGGTTATTGCTATTTTTCTTGTTGATAGGTATTCTTTGTAGAGGACAAGCTAAATTGAAGATTTAAGGTATATGTTATAAAAAATTGAGACAGATTCATTTGCATCAACAATATCATTATACAGTGTTGTCCAGTCTTCTTGTTCTAGTGCTGTCTTAAATATTTCAATATTCCTTTTTGTGAAGAGCCTTTTCCAGGTGAATCCTCTTTTCATTCCCATTGTTTTATTATAGGTTATTTGTTGAGCTTTGTGGTCTGATATATGTGTATCCCATGTAAGAGTTTGATAAGGTTCGTCAATGTTAGTGTAAATTCCATCTATACAGGTTGCGCTAGTTTGAGTTACTCTCGTGTTCTCAAATATTGTTCGTTTTATATTGTAGCAGTTGAAAAAATCAGAAGTTCTTGTTTTTGTTGCAGTCCTTGTTCATATTTATGTTGAAATCACCTACAAGTTTGTGCAAGATTATATCCAAATTATTCGTTATTCGAACACTTCACTTTACTTGAAGCTTTCTTCTTGCATTGAGCACATTTTTTATCATTAAATTTCTCACTTTCTCACTTTTACCGAAGCGACTTTCGATATCATCATCTACCGGCGGCGCCATCGTATCGTCATAATCAGCACAAAAACTCAAGTCAACATTTGCGACAACGACTTTTTCGAT
This sequence comes from Hippodamia convergens, assembly GCA_038502775.1. Taxonomy (NCBI): domain Eukaryota; kingdom Metazoa; phylum Arthropoda; class Insecta; order Coleoptera; family Coccinellidae; genus Hippodamia; species Hippodamia convergens. The sequence continues at coordinate 20,144,719 of CM076610.1, forward strand.
TTTATAGATCTTAAAATAATTGGAATAGATGTATTTCATTTATTCCTTCTCTCACCTTTATACGACAATGGATTAAGTCTATTATTCACCCTAGAAGAGCCTTATATAATATACAACTTATCATCACAAAATATGATAACATTTCACCAAGTTTCAATGGTTTTTAAGACGGTAACTCGCCCGGCGACCGTGCGCTATCTGGGATCACCAGTTACGATGCACTGGTTGAACGCTAAATCCGTTGCTGTAAAAACCGTTGCTAGTTTCACAACCGTTTTGGCAGAAAGGTTTTATTCGATGAGTTTGGCGAACTGTTACAATAAAAACTAATCTTCAAATACGTATGCAAATATTTTTTTGTGTATTTCAGTATTCTCAGCTTCCTCTGTTTTGAAATGCGGCAAAGATTGCAACAAAAATTCAAATTGAAGTTAACTCAACGTCAAGAGCAGGCAAACTGCAACTCAATAGATGAAAAGAAATTCACGCTCCATATAACTAAACGTGAGGCTCTGCAATCGTTCATATGGCCTCTTTCTCCTGGAAAGATACGTATACACGCAGCTTACGAAGGGAAATTGGATGAGATAAAAGCGCGATCATTTAATTTATCGCATTTTTCTATTCAGACCGACTCGTTTTCGTTTTTCCAGTGTGTTTTCTCACTTAGACGTGATGCTCATTTTTTTCAACAGACTGCATTTTTGCACACTTCGAGAGATGGAATCCTTCGCCCCATTTCCGGGTAGGAATCAGGAAATGATGAGCACTTCCGAGTTGTCGCTCTCGTCAGACACCGCCTATTCAGGAAGGCAGAGAGTAAATCTGGCAATTTAGTGGAACTTCAAGGGAGAAAGGGAGGGTCTTGATGAATTCCGAACTAATTTGAGAGGTTCTCAGACATGGTTCAAGAAATTTCAATACTCTTTCAAAATATCACATTACCAATATTTCTTCGTATATCGAACGCATCGAAGTTTTAGATTTTAATTTGAGAAAAAATTTTCAATACAGTATTGCAGTTGTATTCGAAGGGTTGATGGGAGCAGATTGATGAGTTGTAAGTAGAAAAACTGAACCCTTATATCAGCTTTGATGTCTTAATAATGTATTTATGTATTCGATGAAGGCAAAATTATTGGAAATTGATTGAAAAGTAATACTTATCCTCTGGAAAATACTTCATTTATATATTCATTTTTCTTTTCAACAGCTACTGAAATTTCAGTATGTATTCTAAAGACGCTGAGCGCTTTCTTCTGAATTCTATCATTTGATCGAAATAAACTTCTTCCAAATAAACTTAGTGTTCTAAGCTCAAACGGCAACTTCCAAGTATATTTTCATTCGTACAAACTACTATCCTCATGGTATTATGAGAATCATTCGTGTTTTTGAGGAAATAAATAAGGGGAGATTGGGATTTATACCAGCCCCAAGACATCGCCAAGGCAATATATTTCATAGAAAAAGAGGGTAGAAGGGAGAGGCATCAAATTGGATCTTCGTAAGCCAAAGTAGCTTTATCCTCGACGAAAACCCCAGATATAAATATAAAAAGAATAATGAATAAAACAGAAATTTAATATCCCGGCGCTGGATGATATCGATTCAATATCCATATTCGTCACTGAAGAATCGACTTCCTCCTCCATAGTTTGAAGATTTATCGAAGTGGACACTCAAAACCATTTCAAGAAAATAGAATACTTACAAATCACCGTACTATTATTCCTTTCAACCTTCGATCCAGAATCAACTTACCTGGAAAGAAAAAAGACATTAATTTTAACCTGATCATTAAATTTCATACATTGAGATTACAAGTTTTGATCACGATAACAGTAACGAGATATTTGTGTGATCGTATTTTGAATGAAGTGACGATTGGTCATCAAATCACTAAAACCGCAAGTCTGGACATTTAGTTTCTTATCAAACTCCAGTTTAAGACTCTTTTGAACATTGAAAAGCGAATTTTTTCATATCTGCTTGTTTCAGTATTCAATTTCGTATCTCATTGTCCCCAAAAACATTCTCCGCAAAACCCCGAAGCCCAAGTCCCAACTAACAATTATTTAAACCGAACTGGGGCAATCAACATCGGCGTTATTCCTACCACGTGACTACGATGTCAATGGAAGGTAACGACATCTGTAATTGATAAAATCGGATGTTTCAAACGTGTCTGTGGCATAGAAACCATTTCATAATTAGGGTTGACTTTGGAAGTTCTGATGAAACACGAGCACTTGAAATTCTGATAAAGGGAGGACACCTTGGTGGAAATTGGAAATGTAAATAGGATCGGAGACGCTATTGCAGATTCGAATTCTAAACAGATTTCGTTCTGTGCGATATCAATGTTGGGTTACCAAACAAAAACCATTTTCGGAAAATAGATGATGAGATAAATGTCAATTAAAATTTTATGAATTAAAGTAATTCAGAACCTTTTGCGGATACATATTCAAATTCATGACCAGAGGTATCATCCTATTCGTTTTCTACTTTGTTTCATCTTTTATTTCGTACATTCCTCGATCTTGACTTGGTCCGTCTACATGAATTTATTTTGGGTTCTTCCCGAACTGACCCATTACTAGCTGCTTGATTCTTGAGTTTCAGCTTGTTTTTTTGTGCCAAGAAGTTAAAATAAAAATACACGACATCATATTTGTTTCTATTGTATGGAAGCCATTATATCCAAAATGATGAGCCATAAATACAGTTGATTGGATACCGATAATACAAAATACAATACACATGTCATAGTATTTACGGAATTTCTATCAGAATAGAATTTGTCGCTTTCAGTTTTTAATATAAATAAAATTTGACTCTTCACGAATTAATTTGTACAAATAGTTTGAAATTTGTCAAGATGTCAGTTTGATCTGAATTAAGAAAAATTCAGTCTTCAATTGTTCATTCTGCGTTTTATCTTATAGCCGGTGACGTAACGTTCATGTTGATTGTTTTGTTTGTTTGATTGTAGGATTGTAGTTTCAATTATTCAGATATAGATTAGACATTAGACGTTATATAAGGAAAGTTTGAAAAAACAGTTAGATCTGATAGGTGGTGGCAATCAGGACCTAGTTGTTTTCAAGCTTTTCCGTGTTTCGAAATGAAATCGTGTAATAACCAATGGGCAGAGGAAATTGTGCGGGCCAGCTAGTTATAACATAATTTTACATTCTATTCGTAAAAATGACGAAGATTAATAATTTGGACAAATCCGACCATATACAGAATGTATCTGCATAACACCGAAAAAATGTAAGGCTTGATTCTTGGATGAAAATTCAAGTGTGTATTTGGGATAAATTTTTTTAAAAACCCCAGAGATTGAAAAAAAAATTCTCTTATTTATTTTTCCTGTATATCAAGATAAAAACACGAAATAGATATTTTTGAAATAGTCGACGCCTAAGATACTATTAATCCCAAACTTTTTTCGGATGAAAATTTTCATTTCGAAAAACATAAGTGGAAAGCTTCATTCATTTACAACTTTTTTTAATTCTACAAGTTTTTTCCTGGGTATTGACTATTTCAAACCCTACTACGCATATTTCAGGGTTGAAAAAAGTTCCAAAATGTGCATTTTTATTGATAAATAATATTTACTGAGTTTAGAATCTTCAGCTTCATATACAACAAAAATTCAAAAGAGTACTTAGGAGTGGTGGAACTTTTCCGGGAGGGTTTCCTTTCAAAAAATTCAACACCTACAAATAGCCCTCCTAATTCAGATCATAGACGCATCCCTTACACAAAAAGGACAAAACTAAAAAAACCAATTATGTATTCAGAATAAATAAAATTATTTTCAAATCAAGCACCGCTTTCAGAAACGCATTCGTTACTTTATGTATACCCTCGAGACCATCATGCTTGAGAGCTATGATATAAGAGGGTTGTAACAATTCCTAGAGATTGTTGTATTTGAGAAGACATTCACTCGATCGAACTGCTTCTCGAGTTGAAGAGTAGGATCTAGCAGCAGTGTGAATCAAAATTTTTCGTAGGTCTCCTGAAGATATAAATGGAAACTCGACGTACAATAGCCAACCCGAGATGTCCCCTTCCCCAATTTTCAATTCCGAACAAAGAAGGGTGCACGAGGGCTAAAATCCCAATTTCTGTCCGATTAAACTCTACCCCTCGGAACTGCTCCCATTAAAAGAGATATCTACCCTTGGTGAGCGGCATCCTGTCTTGGATCGGGGTAATAAGAAGACCTGTTCGTCATTGTTATAGTGATTTGTGAATTCTGGCCCCGTGGACGAATATTAATTAATATTTATTCCGAACTCTGGAGGTCTGACGGAATGTTTCAAAGAAGTTGAAATGTTTCGGGAACTATCTGGCGCATTTGGTAGTAATTTGGATATTTGAACAGTCATGGCTACGACCTGTCACTGTCATATGTCAGATAGAAATGACAGCCTGATGGATTTTCTGTTGATTAACTCTCAATAGTTATCACCACCCACATGGAAAAGACGCGTCCTTTTGATCTGATATTTCATAACTTTCCTCATTATATTGGGATTATTTGGACGTTTCACTCCACCACTATAGGATCTGAATGGAGTTATACATACATTTTTAGTTTTATTTCATTTTTTTCACCAGCTCTATCTGAGAGATTTCTATGAAACCTTTTTGAAGTTGGACCACCTGTTTTCAATAGATCTTCAATTGCTAAGATAGTTATTTTATTACTTTCATTTATATGACTTACCTATGTCTTTTTAGAGGGTTTTATCCTCAAGGCCTTAGCAATTGGGACTCAAAGTAAAGAATTATTCTTATCAATCCAAAATCAGATACCTTGATAATCGATGTGAATAAAGGTCAATCGAAACATCATCTTTTATTCTAAAAGAATTTTTTTGTTTAGTCTAACCAAATTTTAAAGAACATTATTTTTGTCGTTTCGTGTTTGTCAGTAGTATTATTTGTATTGTTTTTTTTTATTATGAAATACGTTCTGACGGGCATGGTTTGACTTATAAAAAATTTTACAAGTATTTTCGGTTACAAAGGAAATGAACTGTTTTTTTTATTTCAAAATGGCGCAGCGGGTGTGTTTTTGGACATATCATGTGAATTATTTTGAATATTTCATTCTCATAGTTATAGAAGACGGAAAACGAATTCAATCGTTCTATTTGCATTCTGACATTAGAGAAAAAACACTTTTCTCTACAAAAAGTAAAAAATTTCCTAGTTTATTCGGTCTTCGAATATTTTCAAGATGTTATTCCGTAGAAAAATCGCTTTTTTCGAAAGTAATATGTTGGAATTGATGTTCTCTATGATCATGAAGGCACCAACAGTAGGTATGTGCAATAGTAGCTGGGGAACCATAGTTTGATAGACCATAGAGATAACCATCACCATTCATTTATTCAGCAGATTGATATTTCTATCTTCTATTTGATATCGGATGTATTATTGATATTTGGATGTATTATATATCAACCTGAGTAGAAAAAAAAATGAACATTCGAATAATACTTTCTTTCCAACAGATAGATATATTTTATTTGATCTCTTACATATACCAGAAGGTTTGGATCGTGTCACAAATTTCCATGATACTTAAACTAATAATACGCAACCGATAATCAACAAACTGAAATATTCACTCTATAGCTCGCCAAAATCATCTTCACATTTGCATTCGAAAAAAATTTTTCATTATTATAACAAAATCTCATATATGAGGTTGATTCGAATCCACATGCCCTTGATTTGGTCGATTTTCTAGGTTTTCGGACAATAACGTCAGCTTTTATCAAAATACTAACCAGAAAACAAAAGAATACATTTCTCAGAAAGATTAAACAAAGGGATTTGAGAGATTTATGATTCATAAGCGCTTAAGGATACAGGAAAAAATTGTCCTTTTCTCCTATATTTTGTATCAAAATGTTTAGCATCAATTTGTTACAAATTGAAGTTGGAATGATCAAACTGATCTCATTGATGAACAGACTCAGACATTCTAGGTTTCAACGCTTGTACTTCTCTCTCGGCCTGTATCATTATTACAACTCGGTCTTCTCTTAGAACTCATTATAAGAGGCTGGCGCAATCAATCTGCCATTGTGAACGTTGTGCTTAACATTGAGTTTGTTGAACCGTCTCAACCTCAACGTCTAAATATGACTTCATATGACCTTTCAATTGAACTGCTCTAGATTACCTCTGTTTTTAGTTGGATAATGTCACTCTGAGTTTATAGATGCTGTTAATATTTGTATTTTTTTTACAGTATCAGCTTCTACGGGTGACTTATTCATTTTATGATTGTGAATGCTGTACGAAAAATGTTCTCACACCACCATCTCCATTTCCATTATCTGTAAAAGCCCACAACAGTAATTTGACAAATTCTGAACTCCCCCAATTTTTAAGACAGTTCATCCTTTGTTCCTTGTTTTGTTAGATTCTGATCACAACCCGAATGAGCGCTAATCTGTGAAGTACAATAACATAATAAATATGTCGATTTTAATAAATTTGTTGCAGGTCATCAAAATCATTTCTATGAGGGAAATCATCAACATCACAGGTAATGTTCGAGCAACGAATAAACCCTCTCAAATTATTCTCTTCCAAAATGACATTCAATAACTTGTACCTAGAGTAACGTCCTGGAATGGATATTGTGATTTCTAGGCAGAATTCTATAAAACCAAAGTTTTTTCTCTGATATTTTTGTTCGTAGCTGTTCCGGATTGACAATATAGCTCAAACACCTTCTTCCTACTACATTCCCTACATTCATACTCTCTGACATTAGGTTCTAAGTGAAAGAACGATAATTCTTCCCTCTCAAATTCAATCTAGAAGGGTCGACAAACCCCAATTCGTCTCGACGAAAGGAACACCTAACTGCGACAACAGCAGAGAGTCTCTCTGCATTCACAGGGGTTCTCCAGGCTCTGGAACCCTCGACAACTTCAACGGGACACCACACCCCTCTACGCGTAATGTCGAAACACGTGCTGACAGTCAAATTTCTGGGTATACTTGGGTCGCTCCTTTTTCCACGCGAATCCGGATTGTTCCGGGAGCATTGTGATCTTTCCCTCCTGGCTGCAGACAATAGTGGGAACATAATAGTGGAACGAGAGTTTATGTGTTACAGATTTTATTGACAGGGATCACGGTTCTAATGATCACCGCCTAGCCTTATGCGATTGAGTCACATTGCCGACATATGCGTGATGATCGTGCGGGATTGGATGACTAGTGTGAACTTTCAACTTTCCTAACGATTCATTGTTTGATTTTATGAGATTGCGGAAACTGCCAACCGAGGGAATAGTTATTTATATAATACAATCAGTGCAGAAGGCACTGATATTCTTCCACGAAATCAAAAACGATGCACGAAGTGGCGAGTTTTTGAATGAACGAGTGTTAGAATAAGCCTTCTGTACGTTATTCGTTATTTTCTCAAATTTATTGAAATTAATGGAATATCGTTGAGTGTTTTTCTCTCATACATTCGATAGGTAATAAATATATAGGTGGGAGGAGACCAACATGTAATAAAAAATATGAGAGGATACTAAATCATAATTGAGAAAAAATATGAACGGAATGTAGCTTTAGGAAATTAATGAATAAAAATATGAAGAAAAAACGAAACATATCAAATTATAACATGAAAATGGCATAACTGTACTTGATCCAAAAAAGAAAATCATAGAAAAAGAAAATATCAAAGAAACTTTGACATGATTCGCCTCAAATCAATAAATCGAATCAATAAATCAATTATTTATCGATCTCTTGAGACATGAAATTATGTATGATAATGATATGTATGATAAGAAAAAAAATTAACAAAAACAATAATTAGGTAAGAGCATCATTTAGAACTTCACTAACAGTATAATAACAACAAAGCTTTCACACTCGTCTTGAATTCTCTATGATTCAGAGATGGAATATGGGAAGGTAAATGATTAAACAATTTTATGCCCTGATATGTGGCCGACATTTCGATGTTTTTTGTCTTGTGTTTTTGTATTATAACAGCACTCTCCCCTACTTTTTCTCTGGTAGTTATGAAAGCTAGATAATTTTGGGATGCTATTTTTTTCTCCTTTCCATACTGAAGAGATGATCTAATTTGACAAGGGGCTTTTTCATTCTTACCGAGAACTATGAAATATGTGAATTTATTACCAAAGATAATTTCAAAGGATAATTTCAGGCAAAGGTATTGCAACTTAACAAGTCTATTTACTGTATGACAGATGAGAGATCAGAGCGAAAAAGGCGCATTCCGAACTGAAGATATTTTCGGAGTCATTGTGTTCGAGCAGATAATAGTATTAATAATAATAGTCCAAGGCTTTCACGACCGGATATAATGACATTGAGTGAGTCTTCCGGGCTCAATGGCAGTGGTCTATTAGGAATTATTTGACCTAACGTTTTGCCTACATCTGCGGTAGGCATCTTAAGAGGATTGTTGATCTGAGATTGTAACTCGACCGCTGAATTTTTGACAGTGATGCAGGGTTCAATCCAGAGGTGTTATTTATTATTGGCGACAGGAGGATGTGAGTGTACGTGAGCGATGTTTATTGGCCCATCGCTCCCACTCAGTATCGACTTTATTTTGGTTTTGTTTAAGACGGCCAACCATGCGCTATGTACCAAGGGTATACCAAGTTCGTATAGTTCCAAATGTGCTAGCTATATTTGATGACCTTCTCTTCTGTTGTTGCCAATTTTTGGTATTTCTTGACTCAAAATAGTAGAGAATATAAGTTTTGTTCGTCTTCAAGTATTTTTGACACTGTAATAATATTCACCCTGGCAAGGGTAAGAATCACCTCAAAAGATTTAAAGGTCAAGTGATTTTATCCCAAAAGCTTTCATTATTTCCTCAACAATGGTCTCTCATTGCTTATCCATGAATTCATCAACATGTTCCTTGTTGCATCCTTCGAAACAACGTTTCCATGTCAACACCTCATATTAGGAATGTTCAGCCTTTGCATCCAGTAGGGCTATCTCACATGCACATAAATTCAAATTACTCCCGATAGCGCTCAAGTGCGCACACTAATTTGTAATTTCCCGCTGAACAAGACGTGTGTGCACATGATATTATATATTAACTATATCCCTACGTTCAGCAACGATCTGACCCAATTAGTTGTACATCGAAGTGTGTAATATGGCACAATGAGAAGGATATAGGGACAGAGTAAATTCCGATAGTAGATTAACCGTTGTCGATGACGTACAATATTTAACGAAACAGTGATCGATAGATGAAAGTGAGGGTGGATAAAGTAATGCGCAGATCTAAGCGGCATTTTCTCGATTCTAAAATTGAAATAATGATATTCAATCTCAATAGTAATGAACATTTGAATATCAGTCAGAAAATAAGTAATACCAAAAAGTTCCGATTCAATAGAATTCTGAAGACAAAATATGATTATGTGCAAACCGATCTTAATATTTAGTGTAGAAACTAAAGGTAATTGCGATGAATAATATAGCAAAGGTTGCTTTCACTTACAATTTGATTCGAATTTAAAACTTGACATCAGAGTAATTCAATAATTTTCTACATGAAACTTACTGTTGTCTTAATTTCAAATTGGAATAGCATTTGCCTTGTAGTCACTGCTGATTCCTCTCACTAAACCCATTACTTTTTTCTTCTACCTTTTTTCGGAATTCGGCTAAAACTTTTCGATTGAACTTTGACTTAGGATTCAGTATCTACCCCATTTATATTCTTTATGTTTCAAATAATTAATATCATATCATCTTAGTTGTATCTTGGATATCTGCTTATGGATCCATAAATTCAAAAATAATTTTGTATAACTTATTTTGAGAAAATGCAGGGTGAAAAATTCAAAGGAGAACTAACTGTCAAGCAGAATGAAAGTTCATTCAATGACCGTTATATTTTCGGGTAACTTAAAACCCAATCTCATAGCATTGTGGAAAATTAATCTAATCCTCGATTTTCCTGGATGCTGTCCTGTATTATGGAATCTACCACGATGTTTTTACTTTTATTTATGACGAAAACTGATGAGTTACCCATGTATTTGCACAGTTTCAAAAAAGAGATATATCTCATAATCAACATCGAATTCTCAGAAACATTAATTTAACGAAACTCATTTATTTATATTTTCGATTTCAGAAGTACACTGTTAACTCCTCATATCGGCCGGAAGAGCTATTTTATTTATATTAGAGCCAGAATTCAGAAGGTGAAATAGGTAGAATTCATTTTCTATATCAAAGCATTTCAGTGGTTATGTAACTATCTCGAATTATTTCTGAAAAGAGAGCCGGGTTTGAAAAACTATAAAATGGAAAATAGCTTTCTCTATGACTGCCACAGATTATAGCTCTTCTAATATCGAATTTGACCATAGAATGTCAGTATTCCATCACTTGATATGGAATCTTCATTCTACAACACCTAAATCGATTTCAAGCAAATAACCAGTAATGACCGCGGGTGTTGTTCAGCTTGGTCTTTGCTTTTTGCCCTTTAGGAATATCCATAACTTGAATTTGAGTACAATCCTAGTTTTTAAACATTTCGACTGAATTTCATTCCCACACACTGTTACGACATACTCATTCTGTAAAATTTTTGAAAACAGAGAATAAAATCGATCTGTGATCCCAATATGAGAGATACTGTGACAGCCGAATTAGACAAAATTGGTAATGAAAAACAGCTTTTCTCCGACCTGAATATTCTTCAGTACTATAGATCCACTATATATATTTTACGTTTGAAAATAACAGATTACAACGACACACCAGGGTGATATTTTTGGAATCTGAAAAAGCAGTTTGATTGAAGAATCAATAATTTTTGAGACATAACAGTTTCTTGAAAATGCAGTAAGAACTGAGCTCGACAAATTTTATTGCTATAATAATACCGTAATAGATAAAGCTGGAGAAATGACATTTACATCATAAATCCGGAACTCATTTTCAAATTGAATGATTCCGTAAGCCATTGATGAGACTGTTCAGGGTATCCCAAATTGCTTGATTTTGGCTGTTTCTGATGGTACTTCTAGACTAGATAGGTAAAAAACGTTGAAAGGAGTCTTGGACTCGATTTCCGTGAAAACACCAGTAGTGAAAACCGTTATCTTCATTTTTTTGAAAATATAACAAAATTTGGAATTTTTTTCGATTTAGAAGATGTGCCATAACTTTTTTATTTTCGAAAATATCTGAAAAAGATAAAAACTTTCAACAACCACTTTTTCACTGAGAATAAGACATTATTTAAATTTTTTTTTTATGCTTAAATTTTTTTTATGATATAAGATGAAAAGAAATGCGTTCGTATTTAAAATATAACAGTGGATTTTTTCCACGAGAAAAAAATTTAATATAATTTGTTATTTCCGATGTAAAAGCGCTTCTAGAAAGTTTTAATCGTTTTCAGATTTTTCGTAAATAAAAAAGTTATGGCACATTTTCGAAATCAATGAATCAGTAATATATCAAAAAAAAAATAAGATATCGTGAAACGGTTTCCACTAACGGTGTTTTCACGCAAATCGAGCCCAGGACACCTTTCGAAGTTTTTACCTATCTAGTCTAGGAGTACCTAAAACAGTCGAAATCAAGCAATTTGGGATAACCTGTACAGGGTGGGAAAAATTGGTGATACATGAACTAGAACTTTTTAACCGAACGAGAGCAAAATGAATGGCACATTACAGTCGTCTTTCTTAGAGAAACTGATAATGCCATCAACTTCATTCCTTCATCTTTTTTTGTTTCGAGGTATAGGCCAAAATTGAAATTTGGGCGATTTCAACTTTAGACTTTATCTCCGTTTTTGTTAGTGCTAGAATGTTGAAACAAAAACCAACAGACACTTTTTTCATAGAAATCCAGAAGCGTACTAAGTTTTTTCTCAAGAGGTTTCCTAGCTGAGCTATAACATAAAGTTGTGTTTTTTCTAATGGAAACAATAGTTTATTATAAATCAGAAAGAATCATCAGTTTTTTTCGTTTCAGAAATATAAAACACATCATACAATTTTTTTTGAGTGTATAAGATATTATCAATTTGAGTGTGCTGATTACATATTTATTTATAAGCCTAAGTTTATTCACATAAATTTGAACAAAAAAATATAATTTTCCAGATATTGCCATGGCAATATTTGGTCCATATATGGATGGCAATTATAGGCACCCGTGAATCCACTGAAGAACTCTCTTTTTCTAGGAACACCATTGTATTAAACATAAAAACCCTACAACAACAAAACATGTCCTTTGTGAATTACCCTATGCAATGTTTTCCACAATTTATATTGACTTGTAAGTCTATACGGACTCGATAAACCGTGAAGATTTTTGTAGAGAGGTTAAAAACAATCTGCCTTTCTCAGTCTGGCGATTCGGGCGGACTGCGCACTTTTATATTGCGTTGGATTGGTTTATCTTAATATGTTGAATGATTTAGTATGGAGTAGTGACGTCAGGATTTCGGAACGAATGGCAGTATTAGGAACATGGCAAGTTTTGGCTTAGGTACCTTATTTTAACAGGAAATTTCTGTGGCTAAAAGAAACCTTTCAGTTCGATTGAAAAGATACAGGCTGCCAAAAATCCATACAAAATTTAAATTCTGAATATGTTTCGTACATGATTTTATCAAATCAAATGATCTTGGAAATATAGGATTTCTTGGAAGTGGTGAATGTTCTAAGAAGACAAAATTCTACTCACATGTTTCATTTTCTCATTATGACCATTACATACAATATATTGTTTGTCTGTTAATAGTTTCGATGCTGGATTTGATCAATGGTTGCCGACTATTGATAATTGAGTTCTGTTTACTGGTAATTTTTATATTGTTGTTATTGTATTTGTTTGTTTTTTGTTGTATTATAATTATAATAAAGGAAACGTTTGAAAAAGGGTTTTTTTCTTGGTTTTTTTTTAATCACATTATGTGTCACGTCATACCTTTTTTGGCGGTAGAAAATTGACCATCTGACTATACGAACTTTGCTTACATTGTCATACATTTATAATGATGTAGTAAACAAAAGGAAATGAAATTTCTCGAAGGCGTCAACTGCATGCAGAAGTTTCAGATAACTCAAATCTTGAATGTACTCCTCTTATGCGTTTATTGGAAGTTCACTCCACGAGAACGGAGCTTATAAAATTCCCTATAATTCTACCCCACAAAACCATCGCTTCGAGGGCACTTATCGAGGGGAAAATCAAACGTCGCGGCGCCAGTTCAGCGCAGTTTATGGAAATATAAAGCGCTGGTATTTTGCTGTTAGAACGGCAATCAGGAAAAACGAGGATTACAAAGGAACCACGTGAACGAAAACGGCCCTGAAGAGGAGGAGATCTGGTTGCGCCCGGAAAAGAGATGGTTACATTTCCTAGATACGAGTAGCTTCGAGAATGACGCTTGTCGTTCAACGAGACCATTTCCTCGAAGATGTAGCTTCTAAGAGATAAATTGTGAATATGATGTAGTTGACAGTTGTTTTTCAAGGGATCCCAGATGTACGATAGAAATTATGATTAGGTACTATTTTTTTTTGCTTTCTGTTCCATTCATTATTATCATACCATAAAAATGAATTTTCGATATGTCCTCATATCATGATTTGATATATTTATATTGTTTCTTTTGATTGAGAGAGCTAAAATAATACAATACATATTGAAACAAAAAAGTACCTAGCTGAGGTTAATGCAACACAGGTAAACCATACAGGACGGCAGTATAATTAAATAAGGAAAGGGAAAAACCTCAGCAGAAAAAAACTCTGACCCCGCCCGTGTAAGAAAAAAAATTACCAAAAATATGATATATCAAAGGATCTTAGAAGACATCTACGTGATAAAAAAAAACATCTTTATATAGTTCTTCTATGGGCAGCAGAGAACAGACTCTTCACCAATCTGCCTAAAATTCTTCTGAAATAAAAAACAGAAAAAACTAATAATGAATTAAGTTGTTTCCAAATTAATCACATATTGCAAGAATTCATTCGTTACCTATAAATTTGTTACGTAACAAAATTTGAAGGAAAAGAAAAAACGTAATCAATTTCCCCTTTTGAATTGCTGAACATTAAAAAACTGATAATTTAAAACAACGAACTTAACCGTAGGTTGGATTAGGTGAAAAATCAAAGAGTACATAACCTTTCAATTGACCTCTTTCACGAAGAAGATGTTTAACACATTCGTCGGTTCACCGTCGCGAGGCGGATCGGAATCCAGCTTTTTTGAACTTTCGGAAACTCTATTCGGCGTCGATGAGTGTTTACACCTCCCGTGCATCTTGTGTGCTTTGTTTGCAGACAGTGCGTTTTAATGAATCGTTGGATTTCCTGAGATAGGCGGACCGATCTCAAGCTCTATGAAACGTTCGAAAACGGGGTTTGCAAACTCTGTTCGGCGCCGATGAGTGTTTAACCACGTGCTATTATTAGCAAAGAGTGTTCGCGAACAATGCTCGCTTGGTATAAATACGTCTGAAGATACGAGTATCCTTGATAAAAGGTGTGCAAACTATTGAGCAAAACACAAAACTATGCGACCCTAGCGTTGTTAGCTAGAACTATAGCCCGAAACGAGTATTCGATCCGGAAGTTTGTACCTGAAAGCTGTGTTTATTGGTTTTGTTTTGAATTTTCATTGTCATGAAAAATATATCTGAGAAAAATACTGGGGAAGAACACAAATTGCTTTGTTTATGAAGGCATTATTGCATTTCCAAAAAAATATGCAATACTGTTCATTTTCATTATTTTCCTAGTGAAAATCAAAATGTTTACTTAACCAAAAAACTAGAAATCGTTGAGGAAATACACGTAAACCTGGGATAAAGTTTTGATATTGGAAAAACCAGTGTCTAAGCACACCTATGAGAGTATGCTCACACCATTTCTGACCAGAAGATTATAGAATGAAAACAGATAAGAGTGGAAACTAATGTCAATTGAAAGCAGTTCTTCATATGTTTTGAAATAACTTAAGGCACTCTCATCACTATGAAAAAATTTCTGCGACACCTTCCAAAGAAAACAGTTCAAGTCAAAACATTTCGATTTGAAACTTGTTCAAGCTAGTTTAAGATGTGAACAAACCGCAAGACAGAAGTTTTTTGATATTGTAGACGACCATTAGCATTGTTCGGAAATAAAATATTTAGATGATTTAGTTTTTAAGTTCATATATCAGAACAGCTATTGAGAACTTTATGGTCAAATTGTTGTTGGACGATAATTTTCATCCTTATCGAAATAAATTATAGTTTGAGTCTCGTAGTTGAGTATAGTAGGACGTCTCAACATTTCAAGAAGTCTAATTGAAAGTGAAAGAATGCTGAATGTAGGCCATAAAATTATGTGCAATATTTGAAACTAGGAGCAATCTGAGTATACGTGACTCTCAAATCTATACAGGGAGTTTTGAAAAAAGGTGATCGATCCCGATCCAGATAGAAAACTGAAAAATGATTGGGATTTGTTTCGAAAAAAAAATTCGTAACGCTATCCGTATTCAAGATAGAGGGCGTTAAAGAAAAAAATTTTACGTATTTTTTACGATTTTGCCGAAACTACTGGCAACATTGTAATGTTATTTCATACGAATATGTTTTGGAAGCTGCTACATCCAATGAATTTGTTTTTAAGAATGACTCTCATGGAGGGCGCTAGGTACATGGTTTGTACCAAGTAGTATTGAATTTAGGTTAAGTGAGTACACACTCAAGTAGGTTCTACGAGAAAATTAATGATAACTTTGTGGTCCTGATATTTGTATTGAGGAAATTTTTTTCAAAATGGATAATTTAAACCGAACGGATATTCGGAAACACTGCAAACTGCACCACATCAGTTTCTGAATTCAGCAACATATATCAGTTCTGATCATGAACACATATATATTTATCGCATTCAAAAACAGATACAGCACAGCCGCCTCTGCGAAAAAGCTCCGATTTATGGCGTTCTTTTTTGCCCTCTTTGTGCGACAGCGATAAATCTTATATTACTCATGGGGTCGTGTCAATTATCAATGGTGGATTTGGCCCGGACGAAATGAACTGACTTCGATAATCCGCTTATTAACGGAAATGTCAGATGCAACCTTAGGGGCAAATGATACGGAGGATTGGGATTGATGGTTCGACGTCCTCATATACCAAATATTGATTTGATCTCAGATTTCGTGGGAAAAGAAATGGATAGGACCTGATAGATAGACATCGAAAGAACGAATGATGAAATTTACATATTCTACTTGAGGGTGTTATGTATGAACTAAATTGAAGAATATTTCATCCTACAAAAAACTTTCCTATTGTCTTTTTTTGTGACCTTCTTGGGGTCTCAAATGATTTTTTTTTTTTAATCCTCTTCATTAGCAAAATTTGCTAGTTACAAACTATAAAAATACAATAAATACAATATCACTTATTCATAATGCTCCTTTACATAAGAAGTTAACAACTTTTTGAAAATATTAAATCTATCACAACTTTTTATTTCAGAAGGTAATTCATTATACAAAATTAATCCCCTGACCAGTGTTGACCCCGATGTTAAACCACTTCGAAATGTATCGACATAAAAGTTATTCCTATTCCTTGTATTATATTCATGTATTTCAGATATATACTTTATATTTTCGGACAAATAGTTCGGCAACATTTCATGTTGAACTTTATATTCCAATGTTTTGAATATAATTCTCTGTCTTACGGTCATCAAATTCAATGCCTCCAACATTAACCTAATGGGCGTTCTTTTACTACATTTTAACACAATTCTCATACCCTATTCAAAATTTTCTGCAGCTTATCTATACTGTTAGATTTCAAATTGAACATAAACGATGTGCAAAAATCCAAGTGTGGTAATACTATCGCCCTAAATAACATTGATCTGGTCCTCATATCCATTTTGTCACTGATTCTACCTATAAAATGAATTTTCTGTGCCATCTTTCCCGCTATATAAACAACATGTAATTTAAAAGTCAAATTTGGATCCATTTTTATTCCTAAGTACTTAATTGATGTTGACTCTTTCAATATTTTTTGATTTATGGATACTTTTATGTTTTCTCTATCAATTTCTTTTGTTTTATTCTCCTTCCCAAAAAACATATAGCTAGATTTATCTGAATTTATTATCAGCCGATTATCTCCCATCCAATCACTTATGGTTTCAAGATCTTCATTCATTAGATTCACCAAACTGTCGATATTTTCTCCCGCAATATACAACAACGTATGTATCATCAGCAAATGCCAGTATCTTACAATGTTTTTTATGTTTAATAATATCATTTATATATAACAGAAATAGTAAATTCCCTAAAGTTGTTTCCTGAGGAACACCGTATTCGTTTTCAATACTGCAAGAGACAACACCATTAAATTTAACCTTTTACGTCCTTCCTTCTAAAAACGATCTGAACCAATCATGAACATCATCAATTCCCATCCTTCCCAATTTTTTTAATAATAATTGCCGATCTACTGTTTCAAAAGCTCTCTTGAAATCGATAAATACCGCTAAAATCACCTTGTTGCTATCAATATCCCTTAACCAATCATTACACATGTATAATACTGAGCTTTCACAAGATCAGTTAAGACTCGTGCTTCTTGACCGTTCGCATGACTTGAGTGCATTCCTGTTTTATGGGGCCCACAGACTTCGTGCATTTTCATCCGTTCGAATCGCCGATTCTGATCGCAGTACCGTTTTGCTCACACATTTCGGGAAATCCTGGCAGTTATTTTTCAGTCGTTCTCCGGTGAGTACGTGATGGAGAGGAAACATCTTTTATGGGGCCCACAGACTTCGTGCATTTTCATCCTGTCGAATCGTCACGATTCGAATCGTCGTTCCAAAATTATCAAAAAACCGAGTTGTATGTTGAAAACCGTCGTCGGTAATACCTGTGGCCGCTTGATATTCGGAACGGCGATTCGAATCGGCGATTTGACCGGATGAAAATGCACGAGGTCTGTGGACCCCATTACTGCGACTGTTCTAATAAATCTACTCGAAAAGTTATACAAAGGGCGCTCATCGTTTGAGATTATTTCCAGCTTGAGCTACTCTTTCAAAAACAAAACAGCTTATTATTAGCGAAAAATTGAATACCTTGTGAACCACTATACTATATACTAGACGCCATTTGCAGCAAATTTAGTCGAGTGAAGTATGGTCCGAAAATCTATGGTTACGAAGATATGGCGATTTTTCCACTTTTTTAAAATTTTCTGCTTCGTCATCGAAAATAATTGATTTTGTGAAAACTACTTGACCCCAAATATAAAATAAATATTTTTTCGAAACCTGAGAAGGTGGTCATCTGCGAAAAAGCATTCACTCAAAATTCAGACAACCCGAGATATAAAGAATAGCTGTTACTGTTTTTGCCATATAATTTCGATGAGAGGAGTGTATTATAAACTTGGTGTACCAATGTGAAGAAAAACTTCCTTGAATTATCTTTTCTCAATTTTTCTTTAACAAAAATGGAATGCTTTACATTTCATAATTGCACATTATGTTGAACATAAACACAAACATAGGCATAAACTTTAATAAAAAAAGTAAACAAAATTAAAGTTTCTGCTCAAATTGTCTCCTCGATATATTATGCATGCACGCAGTCACAGCTCACTTCTAAAATTGTTACCCACTTTGAAAAGATATTCTTTACGTGCTGAGCAGCCGTAAAAATTCCTCCACCCAATTCTTCAGCCTTTGTTATTGATGTACTGGATATTTCATGTGACCTCAAATGTGAAAATCACGTGGGGTGACATAATACTTTTTTTAGAGTAATCCTCAATTTTGTCATCGGAATTTTATGACAAAACCAGTTATAGCCATTTATGACACTCTATATCTCAGGTTGTCTTCTTCGCAAGAAATAATGATCATTTCCTCAGCCTTCAAAAAATATTTATTGAATATTTAGAGTCAGGTAGTTTTTACAAAATAAATCATTTTCGATGACGAAGCAGAAAATTTCAAAAAAGTTGAAAAATAGCCATATCTTCTTAACCATAGATTTTCGGATCATGCTTCACTCGACGTACTTTTGCTGCAAATGAAGTCTGGTATATCCCCTATCAAGGATTACGTCGTATTACCAAACACCCCGTGTTCAAACATTGTCATCCTAAAATTTATTGTGATCTTCATTGCGGTAACTGGAAAATCAAGTTTGGGTTTTTTATCGCATCAAACACAACATAACATACGCTTTGGGAACATGACGCTTTTCAGGACTGATATTTCAAGCTGAAGTTCAGAAAGTATTATACACTTGCTTCATTCTGAATAGATAATTAATAGCAAACAATAGGATTTTATAGATCAATACTCGAATAAGAAGGAGAATCTGAAGAGGACATCTGATAGAATTAGTTGATTTTCCAGTAATGAATTTCACAAATTGTTCATTCAGATATTTTTCCTAATTTAAAACAGTTTTGAATGCAAACTGTGAATACATTTATTTTATTTTGTCATCTCAGAAATGGTGACCGAATCCCATAAGATAGAAGAATATGAATGTCGTTCCCTTTATTTTCATAGTGATCTGTGAGAATGAAATACTACGTGAATTCAACTTATGGCGGTATTCTGCTTTCATCTGTAAGCGAATCTGTAACTTTTCATAAGTTTACAAGATAATTACGATTTTCAACGCTTTCTATAAATCTGTAGCTTACAGGTGAACGGAATCACATCGAAGGTTGTGTTGAATGATTTGTTTTAGTCACAGAATATAAAATACTTTACTAAACTCAACTACTCTTGTAATTCATCTTTTCACTTCGTTGTTAATTTCTCTTTCTCGTTATAACGAACACGAATTGAACATAAATATATCCAATAATCAATACTTACGAGCCAAAATTATAGGAAAATAAATTCTATTCTATGATCTTATTACCAAGTAGTTACGATCTTATTACGAAGTAGTTCAATATTGACACTTCTAATACGAGAGTTACAGAAAAACATCCAGAATGTCATAATTTACGAATCTGTAAGTCAGCCACATACAGATCCATAGATAAATTACAGATCAATCACACGCTACAGATTCGTAGCTTACAGAGAAAAAGCAGAATACCGCCATTAAACTTTCTACATCTCCAATCTGTAACCATTTTCCTCAAATAACTTTAGCGTTTAATAAAGGAAGAACTTATCATTGTAGGATCCGCTTCCGATAGAAAAAACATTATAAACGATAAAGTACTGAATATAGAACAGACCGTGGAGCATGTGTTTCCACCGAAAAAACATGAAAGTTCCGACAAGAGGAAGTACAAAAAGTTGAGCGTTTCAACGGAATAATGGATAATACTGTTATATGAAATGATGGAAGCGCATCTATTTTCAGAACTCCAAGGGATACTCTAATGAAGAAAAATGAAAAGAGTTGGTGTTGACTGTTTTTGTTTTGTGGGGAGGATGTAATGGGTATAATTGATATGCATATTCGGAAACGAAGGCGAGAAGGTATTTGTTGTCGAATGAAGCAGAAATTAGATTCTGTTCAATGATGGAAATGTTTTATGGTTTATATGAACGAGTTATCTGATTTGTCGAAACAACCCATATGAGAAATATTCCTACTTACTAAATGGGTGTACAACCAGATTGATTGTTCATGCTTTTCGGTACCCCATGAAATCCTGACAGAAGGTGAAAGAATTCTACACTTCTGGAAAAAACTGAAAGATGAAAAAATAACAAAATTTTTTGGGTAATTTTCAACAGACCGTTACCTCGAGGAAATGGTCGTACAAGAAATAACAAAAAAGAAATTAATTTGTAGCTCCGGGTCCCTTCTTTTTTGGATTAGAACTCCAGAATTTTGTGACGCCAGTAGTTTCTGAGTAATATTAGAAAAACTAGCAACAACAAAATTTTCAAAATTTGTCAACTTTCGTTTACTGGTTCACGGTCGTGAAACCCTATTTAAAAATTTTGGATATATCGGTCTTCAAATGAAAAAGGATGCTTTTGTCTTTGGCTATCGATTTTTCAGAAACCAATAATCACACAAAATGTTAACGGTGGGTTTCGACAACCTGAGTGGATTCCTTCCAACAGCTATTTAGTGAAAAAGAATTCTCTTCTTCACATGAATTTGAAAATGCAACGAAAAGAGGGCTTCTGGTGTTTGGAAAATCAAGCGTTATATCGCACATATTGGGAAAAACAATAATGTTGAGTGTGCCTTTCACAGTTCAACATTCTTTGAGACTACTGATCTCTCCACAATTAACTTTTAAATAAAAGTTAATACCCCTAACTTAATTTCGTCCAACCTCGACGTAGTACGCTTCTGATAACGCCAACACCGGCGGTAATTATTTTCTTAATCTTTTCAAATTAGACTTTTTTTGAAAATGAAAACACTATCTGCAAAAAAATTGTGGAAAAAGCTGTGAAAATTTCAAAAATTATGAGCTTTTCAGAGCATAAATCGTAATCCTTTAATTTTTTCAAAAATGCGATGTAGTTAAACAAAAAACGGCTGGCTCCATTGATCTGGTTCTTGAGGTTTTTGTGGAAATATTAAATATTGAACTATAAAAAGCTCACTTAACATTATTGATTTCCTGAATATGTTCGATCCAGCGTTCGATTTTCCAAAAAACCCCCAGAAGCCCTCTTTTTCTATCTCCATGAGAATTGGATGTATCAAGGTGTATAACAAAAAATTTAATCTAAATGAACGAAGTATCCGATCATTATATCGGTTAAGCAAAACCAAATTCTTCCATTCCCGGAGACCAAAATGCGAAATTTGAAAAAATTCGAAAATTTTGTTGTTGCTGGTTCTTCTCAAATCCAAAAGCAAGAAGCCCAGAGTTACAATTTCCTTTATTGTTATTTTTTGTTCGATCATTTCTCTCGAAGTAATGGCTTTGTTGAAACTGCCCAAAAAATGTTGACTCTGGTGTATATAATTAAGCTGAGCCATGTTAAGTTGAATAGATAAAATTCTTTTCCATTATTTCTTTGCATCTGCCCTGAAAAAGGAGAAGAAATCATCTTGGTGACTTCAATTCAATTAAGTTAATGAATGAATATAACCTATCATCGGACGCTTTCTGAAAAGAATGTCGATAAGACATTAATTCATTTTTTACTCATTTTACGGGTTAATTCCCTCAAGACTATCACTGATTCAGATGTGAGCAGGATTGATTTGTATCATTTCTTTGTTTTTAATCGTGAATTCGATTCATCTGGTTATATCATTAATCAAGACTCCTAAATACGCCAATCTTTTTGTTGGAAGAACTACAATTCCATTATGATCACCACCTTCCTCGTTTATGTACCAATAAACCTCATACAAGGGATAATTTTATAATAAATAGATATTGAGAGTTCGTGGTTGAAAACTCCATTTCTCGTTACACACTCGTCTTTTGTAACCTCAATTCACACTTTTTTGGAAAGTTGTAAGATACGAAATACGAATCAATGGAAATAACCAGATAACAGAAACACAGAAATATATCTCCTACTCCTTTGCAGTAAAAACGAGACCTCAACACAAATAAATCCAAGACATCTGCAATAAATACATCAGATGAAAAAAACACCTAACTAACTTCCCCTTCGGGAAGTAGTCACGCACAACGACGAGAATTCCCTTGACAAAATTTGAGATAACATCTAAACAAAACCTTTACGATGCTTGCGTGACTGTGAATGGGGTTCAAAGATTAGCATTTTACGTATCACCGCAGCTATAACTACCAAACTATAGGTAAATGTGTGAATCAAAAAGGCTTTGGGCCATCGGAATGAAGATTATGGAAATATATGAAAGAAATCTTGGGCGACGATTCGAAGATTCAATTAATTCCTAGATTCATATTCCATCCTGTGATTCATATTCGATCATTTAATGAAAATTTATTGATTGTAGGTTCTTTCTAGATTATGCTTATAAGTATATCCTGTTTACACCTTCATTATTCGAATACTCCCAAATTTCTTGAAACTTCAAAGTTTTTATACATTTCAGAAATAGGTTACTGCTCAATAATAATGTGACACTACATGGATACTGCAGCTTTGTTTCCAGAAATTTCTTCGTTCAAGCGAATAATTCGAAAACTATAACCTACAAATGAGTTATTCACATAAAATTGTTGCGAAACGTTTTTATTAAACTCTTTCAGCTGATAGTACGGACGGAAAATTTACGACCGAAATAAGTAGCTTACAGTGGGACATTAATACACTCCACCGCTATCAGTATTGGAATATATAGACATTATTATTCCAGGTTGTCGTAAATCACAATTTCCATTCGGGGTTTAGGCCACCCTATAGGGGTACGTATTTGAATATTCCAGTGGCGGATTCTATACAATTCAGAATTCAATTAAGTTGACCGCTATGTGAATTTAGTTGGTCAACGGATTGCGTGGACAACTTGTGGTTTTGTTATCTTCTATAAATACAACTGAACCAAAATTTTCCTCCCAACCATAATAATCAACTCGAGATATTGCCATCTTATTATGCTACCCAACCCTACGATTCCGATTATTAATTCATAATAATCGAGTTTTCAAGAATAAATTCATTATGTTTAAATCAAGATGATTGAAATAACTTTTCTATTAAGTTGAACAATATGTGATTATGGCTGACCATATATTGTGGCTAGAACAATCTCTTGATTGGGATGGTGTTTGGTGCAGAGTTCTATTTCTAAAATGGTTCATGAGATTATATAGTAGTAATATGAATAATGAACCTTATAAAACTATCACATATCTCAATTCGATTACAGCTTAGCCGATTCTCGAAAATAATGTAATCTTTTGTCCATCCTGATTTATTAAAGAATCTATAGAATTTTAAGAGAGTTTTATTATATTCTCAGTTATAATTTTTAACTATATCATTCAGGTATCTGAAATTTTTCGCCCAAATTTTCGTCCTCTTGATTGATGGTCAATTCATGGAAAAAATCTGTCTCGGCCTCTCAACACTTAAAAGAGATTAATACTGGAGGTCTGGGTGATTAGTTTGCTTCTTATTAGAATCAATAATCAACCTAAATGATGCATTCCAGCAAAATCCTCAGTGAACAATCGAAATTAAACAGGATACCGCCACATCTGTTCTTGCTAAGGAAAAACATGAAACTATTGAAGTCTCATGTTTTAGATATTCAATGAAAATCTAAGGTAAATCTAAGCTATTTATCCAGTTAATAGACATCCGCATGGTATTATTGACAGTGTACTTCTTCCACATTTTCAAGAGAATAAAACTAAAATGAACATGACTAAATAACTCACAACCTTATACTTCTACATTCTACTTAAAAGGATATACAGGGTGTTTCGGAAAAAGGTGATACCATCTCTAGGATAAGAAGAAAACGAAAAGAAAAGTATAAAGGGCGTTGAAGAAAAAAATATACAAATTTTTTACTATTTTGCCGAAACTACTTGCAACCTTGTAATGAAATTTTATACGAATATGTTTTGGAAGCTAGTTAGAACGCTAGTTACACGGTTCGTACCAAGTAGTATTGAACATAACTTTTTTAATATTAGATTTGTTGGGCGAAATTTCAAGCGATCTTAAACATCATTTAATTTTTCACCAAAAAGATACTCCTGATAAATCTCGATACTGTGTACCGTTTTCGGAATATTTTGATTTTTAAATTATGAAGTAATCACCGATGCTGGTATGAAGTAATGATAAATGTATTAAGTAAACAAAAAATCACAAGAAAATAAAAAAAGGTATTAACATAAAATAGAATTCAATAAGAGAAGTTGTCCAATATGTCCTCGGTTTTCACGAATACACAAATCTATCCTTTTTGCTAAAGAATCCATCTAGCTTCAAAACGGTTGGGAGTCAGCTATGAGGTCATTAGTGACGTTGAATTCTGTCTTTCAATTCTTGAGGTGAATTTACCACTGCAGCATAAACTTTTTCTTCAAGATGAGAGCAAACTGTTGAATCCAAGGGATCAAAACCGCATAACCCAGGCGAGGAGGCCAATAAATCGGAGCTTCTGCACCTCTACCAATCCACTGCTTCGGAAAATGGTCATTCAACCAATTACGACTACGGTTGAGCTCCATCGTGCTTACTAATTAATAACTTTATCAATATTTCATACCTGCATCGGTTATTACTTAATAATTTGCAAATCAAAATAATCTGATAACGTTACACAGCATCGAGTTTCATCAAAACGAACTCATTGGATGCATCCACTTAAAAACATATTGCCAGTAGTTTAAGCAAAATCGTGAAAAATGTGTATAATTTTATTTCCTTTAACGCCCTTCATCTTGAATACCTACGGATGACGTTACGAAATTTTTTTACTGAACAAACTCCAATTTTTCTTCAGTTTTCCATCTATCCTAGAGGCGGGATCGACTTTTTTTGAAACACCCTGTATACATTCAACACGAAAAAGTGGATTTTGGAAACATCCAGTTAGTAACTATTTTAGTTCTACCATGATACACAGACCACATTATTTGATGATATCTTCACCTTATTTGATGATATCTTCACCGACTGATGAAAGTACTATTGTGAAAGTATAGTTTTTGCAATCTTTCAGATAAGTGGGCATGCAAAATTATATAACGATAGAATAATGAAACTTTTGTTTTTTGTCGAGAAAAGGATTGTTGGCAAGAAACAATACGTTATCATTCCAGCACATTCTTGATTTGGTGTTGCTCCGATTCGATGGACATAATCGAAACAGTCCATTCCTGATCAGAAAGTGAATCCATTTAAGAACATTTTGGGCTTGAAATTTGAATTTTACAAATATAAGAAATGAGCGCACAGCGGATTCCCCCTGAGATTCTTTTATTAATCTACTTTGATTCAACTAACTTTAAATCTCTCGGAAATCCTTCGTCTTCAAATAACTTTCGGAAAACTCATCCACGTGTTGTGGAAAATGGCTCATCTCATACCTCACTTTCTAGCGATCCCTTTCCATAACTCCCATAGGCGTTGAATAACCGTTACGCACCCCCCCCCTTCCCTCGTAAAAAACTCCATTTTCGGTAAATTCACAAGAGCTGGCGACTCATGTTTACGGTAATGTGCCAAAAATAACGTTCACGTTTCCAGAATTTCGGCCGAAACTCGACATGAGTTTTTGTTTGAGTGCCTTCCTTACAGCTCCCACAGGACGCAGAAAGAACCGGACGGCTTCCGCATTTATCGATTTCCCGTTTTCGGGAAGATAAGATTCCGCCTAATCAATGTGCTTGCCTGTGGAATTTGTCTTCTGTACAGCAAGTTCCGATGATCGGAAGAACAGTTGTGGAAGAAGAGAGATTAGGATGGGCCAGTTGTATTTTTCATGGTTTTTGCGAGGGAACAACATCGAATATTGAAGAGCAGCATGCCGAATCTTGTTCTAATCGTAGAAATGAAGGGGTTGAAGTGGTTTTATTTACGACTCGGCTCTCACAAGTTAAAAAGAGAATGATCACTTATGTTTTTTTATTTGTTAGGACCCGCGAGTCGTTTGAAGCCAGGAAATTGGGCATCCTATTCTGTTAAAAAAATGATTTTCTTTGATGAATATTTAAAGGCACTGTTGAAGTCTCTTTTCGACATGAGTTCTTCGAGTCGAAAAACTATTTAATCAGTAGATTGTCTACGTCCCACTGAATATTTATTATTCAGCTATTCATGACAAAAAAAATCATGATGTCTGAAGCTTTTGGGATCTTTCAGCACTATACAGGGTGGGGAGTACAATTCCTTATCGCCACAATTCAGCTACTCTCACAATCCAATTCCAAATCTACATAGGTACGCCTTCAATAACTACGTGGTAGCACGTGACAAAGCTTTCTGGCGTTCTCTGTAAATTTAATAATTTCTTAACTCCGGAAATATTCGTTAGAAAACTATGCTGTAACAAGCATTTTTCATCAGGAATAAATGCCGTAGATTACAGTCACGTTGATATTTACAGGGTGGCCATTTGAAAACGAAACAGACGAGATTACAGACGAAATAAATTTTTTCGATAGAAATGCTCGGACAGGTCGATTTCTGTTTCGACGGGGACCACTTAAGATGTAGGTTACGGACGCATAGCGCTTCAACCCTTGCTACTACAACCCTCACCCCCAATTTTTGAATAGGGAAGATGGGTGAGTGATACCTCATTTGAAAGGTATTTTTATACTGATTTCAGCACAGTAATTGTTTTTTCATTTTATGCATTAATTCTCGAAATACAGGGTGGCCATTTGAAAACGAAACAGACGAGATTACAGACGAAATAAATTTTTTCGATAGAAATGCTCGGACAGGTCGATTTCTGTTTCGAGGGGGACAACTTAAGATGTAGTTTACGGACGCATAGCGCTTCAACCCCTGCTACTACAACCCTCACCCCAATTTTTGAATAGGGAAGATGGGGTGAGTGATACCTCATTTGAAAGGTATTTTTATACTGATTTCAGCACAGTAATTGTTTTTTCATTTTATGCATTAGTTCTCGAAATATTCTTGACTAACCATTTGAAAATGAAGTGGTGTTTTCATGGCACTTGTAGTGTTTTTTTGTGAAAAACCTTTCAAATGAGGTATCACTCACCCCATCTTCCCTATTCAAAAATTGGGAGTGAGGGTTGTAGTAGCAAGGGTTGAAGCGCTATGCGTCCGTAACCTACATCTTCAGTTGTCCCCCTCGAAACAGAAATCGACCTGTCTGAGCATTTCTATCGAAAAAATTTATTTCGTCTGTAATCTCGTCTGTTTCGTTTTCAAATGGCCACCCTGTATTTCGAGAACTAATGCATGAAATGAAAAAACAATTACTGTGCTGAAATCAGTATAAAAATAACTTTCAAATGAGGTATCACTCACCCCATCTTCCCTATTCAAAAATTGGGGTGAGGGTTGTAGTAGCAAGGGTTGAAGCGCTATGCGTCCGTAACCTACATCTTAAGTTGTCCCCCTCGAAACAGAAATCGACCTGTCCGAGAATTTCTATCGAAAAAATTTATTTCGTCTGTAATCTCGTCTGTTTCGTTTTCAAATGGCCACCCTGTATATGAATTCATTTCATAGCAGTAAAGAGGGCTCTTCAAATTGAATATTATTCTGGATTGAATTGAAAATGATAAAATTCGTTATCGTGGGTTATCCTTGGTAGTTAGACATATACCGTCGCGGACTTTCTTTCATAAAACTTCTCAAGCACTACAAAATTGTCTCTGATCGTGTTCCTCTATCTCTTATAGTTTACCCAGCGTGGTCCGTAGAAGCCTGAAATCAACTGGTTCATTAAAGACTTTTTCATGAAAAATCAATATTTTCCTTAATTTCTTCGTTATACAGGAATGAATAGCATTTGACAACTTACTCAAATAAATTCGCTACATTATAGTGAAACTTTAATCAAAATCAGTCTGGTTCCTGAGTCTCTTGAAGACAAAAAACACACGAACTTTCACATTTATAATATAAGTATGGAAGTGTGAATTATTGCCACGACATTTGTCGAATAATATGGCCTACGCCAAAAAGTACCACAAATAAATTATGACAAGTGGGGAACTGGGGTATTCCCATTGGAAATGGTAGGGCAGTAAAGTGTTTCACCACTTTCGGCTTTCGGACCAGTCAAAAATAGTTTAAGCTTATGTGGTACTGTCGCTTCCGTCGAAAAATTGAATCGCAAAATATTCAAGAGTTATCGACCAATCGAGAACTATTAACCGACCCTGTATAGGCGCACAGGGTGATCCACGGTCGATAGTACTTTAGACGTTTACGAAGAACAGAAGCAGGAATTCATTGAAAATTTGGTTTCTAAGAAAAGAAAAGACGCTCTATCGATCTAAAATATTTTCAGTGCTGCAGTGTTGCCGGTTATGTAAAGTAGTAACTACTTTGTTATTATATGGCATGGTACACCCTGTTTATTATTGCACTTTTCTATTCATCGTAGTAACACGATTTTCTTGATATCACTCTCTTATAATTACTGTCAGCGGTTAGAACATTATTTGGGCTATTCCCATTATCTATATTATTGGTATTTACCGACGTTTCGGAAAGCATTCGCCTGCCGTCATCAGGGTGTTGTTGGTCCTGAGAAGGACCGGTCTTTGCCAAACTTGTTCCGTCTGGACTTGTGCGCTCCATACTAACTGTATTGTAGGAATTCAAACGCGAGCTGTCAGAGGTGTAAACTCCGAAACTCAACCCACTCTGACTACCAGTCTACTGAAGTAGAGAATTCTCATTCAATTCGAGTTGTTTTGACACTTGGACATTAATGTCATAAATAAATAACGTCGGTAAATACCAATAATATAGATAATGGAAATAGCCCAAATAATGTCCCAACAAATATTCTATTATCAAGAATATCTCGTTCACAATTACTTTTAGCGGTTCCTGTGTAATTAAATAATTTCTTTTTTTTTGTGTGCAAAACATCTATAACTTCCATACTGAGAATCTCAGGAAGCTGAAATTTCGTATGCAGAATGCAGGTACGAAATACGCTTCTCTTCATACACATTGCCCATAGTGAATGAACAAATTCATCAAAATTTCATTTGAATAGGTATTTCTTTCCATTTCACTTACTATGAAAAATGAGCGAAAGTATTATTATCAATTGTCAAATCTGCATATGGTCAACTTTTATCGTGTGGTATTTCATTGCTATCTGCGGTGAATACCTGTTTAGACGTTTTCAGATGTACGTGCATCGAAGATTAAAAAATTTTTTGACTAGAGCCGCCGAAAGGTTTTAAGAATGAACATCATTAGATTCATTATGATTTGGTAGTTTTTAGCTGATAATCATTATCAGCAAATCATAGCAATCCGCAGGAGTTGGTATGTATCAACCGTTCATGTGGAGCTTGTTTTCCTTAGCAGTTTCAGGTTAGCAACAATAAAACGTGCGCAACTATAAAATTTCATGAAGTCTGTTTCACGTCCTTGCCCTAACATAATAGAGTCTGTTTCACGGGAATAGGACCAATTGAAATGAAGCGACCAACTTAAACTAAGCCGAAGTTTTGTCTATATATTTAGACCTTATCAATTCAGAAGATTTAAGCCAGGTATATTCAAATATGTTAGACAGATATCGCGAGTTCTTCGACCCATAAGTGCGCGAACTGAACATAGTACATGTGTTGTGAGAATTTAAAAACAATATCTTCACTTGACATTTCATGCTGACAATAATAACTTCAGAAATAATTATTTACCCCCGTTCAAATGTATGTATATCTCTTTGTTTGAAAATTTCAAATTGTCCATCAGTGTGTCTCTACTAATTTTAGAACCCTTCTGTTACCAAATCTATGAACATCTATGTATATTCGACTAAACAAACTTGGTTAGAACAATCTTGTAAAAAAACTTCAATAGTTTTGTCATTTCATTTATACACATAATTACTTGTTGTGCTTCTTTGATTGAAAACCATTTTGTTTTTCTCTGTAGCCTTGATAAAGTCTAAATATATAGACGAAACGTCGGCTTAGTTTAAGTTGGTCGCTTCATTTCCATTGGTCCTATTCCCGTGAAACAGACTCTATTAAACAATTTCAGTTTAACGCAGAATCTTACAATTTAGGTATAGGATATGATATCATTTGAAAAGAAATTCAATTCTCTTTCAGTAATTCTCAAAATATACATGGAATTCCATTCAAAAAAATGCACTTTCAACCGTTTTTGCGTGTCTCGAAAAACCATCTTGTTTTGAATGACTCTGTATGATAAGCATCGTAATTTGTAACATGTGCATGATGCATAGGATCTTGGCAATATTCATACGAAATTTCAGCTTCCTAACATCTATATTATGGAAGTTATAAATGTTTAACCAAAGCTATGTTTTACACAAAAAAAGAGGAAATCATTTAATTACTCAAAAAGCACTGAAAATAAGTATGAGAAACCTATATCAAAATAATCGTGTTACAACGATGAATAGAAAAATGCAATAATATACAGGGTTTGCCATTTGAAAGAAGAAAGTAGTAGCTATTTTTTGACATAAACGGCAACACCGCAGCACTGAAAATATTTTAGATCGATAGAGCATCTGTTTTTTTCTGAGAAATCAAATTTTCACTTAATTCTTGCTTTCAGTTCTCCGTAAACCTCTAACGTACCATCGACCGTGGATCACCCTGTATATAACAATGAAATAAATATTAATATTCAACAGCTTTTAACCTCTTCAAATTTAATTTTCTCAAGAGAAAAATTAACATGCGCCACCATTTATATTTTTCTTATTAATGACATTTTCCTCATAAAAACAAATCATGTAAACCTACAATAAACACTTCCAGATTCAAAGAACACTGCTGACGAAACAATACAATAAATACATTAGGGGAACCAAACTACCTCTGATGCCAGCGACGTTGGTGCCGTTGGTGGATCGTTCTAATCGTGGATCTTTTGTTACCTCTGCGTAGATATGCTGACGAGCACAGCGAGTATAATGAGGAGAGGAGGAGACTTTTTTCTGCCTGAAAACGATATCTTTGCTTTCGTCATATGGCATAATGAAAAGAAAAGCTTCTTCACGATTCCAGGATGGACGTCGACGTCACCTGTTCAACGATATCTCTTGAATTTGAGAGAAGATTTCCATTCCTGATAATACCATATTCAAGAGGACATCAAGAAAGCAGTTCGTGGACATCCGGTAGCAGCAATTTCGGGACCACTACAAGTGCGTGGATGCAGATAAGAGCCATCGTCCCTGCGTGCGGTCACTCCACACCATCATCGAATGGTCAAGAGGAGCTGGCGACCCCAAACTTTCTGCTCTTTGACTTGGAATCTGATCAGAATGGAAGTTCCACCTCAGTAATCTTGAGGGTTATTGGAGTATCGATTGCGGTTGTACGTACGTATCTGACGTGTAACGATTAGTTGATGTCTCGTTTTTACGCAGTCTGACTGCACGAGAAAAAAAACCTATGTTAATACCCCGAACAAGTAGTACAACTAGTCATGAATTGTTGTGGACTATATTTCAAAGGAAACGCATCAGCTGAAAGTGTGTTGTACAATTTGCCAGTTCGATATAAGAATGATTTT
This sequence comes from Hippodamia convergens, assembly GCA_038502775.1. NCBI lineage: Eukaryota > Metazoa > Arthropoda > Insecta > Coleoptera > Coccinellidae > Hippodamia > Hippodamia convergens. The sequence continues at coordinate 20,176,974 of CM076610.1, forward strand.
GATGACTATTTCCCTCGTCCTAATTTCCACCAATCAAAGTTAGAATATTTAATTCTAACATTGTTTTCAGTAATATATATATATATATATATATATATATATATATATATATATATATATATATATATATATATATATATTATATATATATATATATATATATTCATGGCATGTTGGCCTCCTGCCACAGATTTATTCAACATCTGTCAAATTTTATGATATTTACGACAATATTTCATTATTATCGATAAAAATTCATCGAATTAGAGAAAATAATATATAATACTCGTACAGAAGGCATACAACGCTCGTTCTTGAATTTTGAACTCGTGTAAGAATATCAATGCCTTCTGCACTTGTATCATAAATTACTATTGTAGATGGAAAAACTGTACGGCAGCAGCTGTCAGTAGTTTTGAGTTTACCAGCGGCAGTTGTTGTCAGATCAATACATAATGCATGCAGAATAATCTGTAACTCTTCTCACTTAGTCTTCTCAAATACCATTCGAGCATCTGATTTTTCCTGTGAAAAAATCGAAAAAAAAACAATGAAAAGTAATATTTTTCGACAAAAAGTATTCGTGCAGGTGCAAAAATCTTTGTCCTCGACTCTAATATTTGTTGCAACCAGCACTCATGCCTCTTGTTAAAATATTACTTAGCAACTTGTCATTTCGATTTTTTTCGGAAAAATGAGATGTCCTTATGATTTTATTAACAGTGAATATGGCTTAGCAAAGAGACAATTTGCCAAAGTATGGCATTGGTTGAATCCTTGCAGAATAAGTATTCTTCAACTATTCGCAAAAAGGCATTGCTCGTTTCATGAGTTTTGTCCACGTCGTAATTGTAATGAGAGTTTTTTATACAGATGTTTTTCAGATGAAGTGAAGTGAGAACGCTATACGCTTGAAACGTCCTCGATTAACAATATTTCATCAGCCAAACTTCTATTTAGAACTATTATCTATTTTTGGGCCTTGTAGAGACGAAATAACGGGAGAATGGAGAATAAGAAAGAAACAAGAACTACAGGCACTCTATGGGAACGAGAATATAGTGCGACATATCAAGTCCAATAAGATGGGCAGGACATGTCATAAGGTCACAAGATGGAAGACTCCTCAATACAGCATTCTGGGAAAGGCCTGAGGGTAGAAGAACGGTTGGTCGTCCAAGAAAACGGTGGAAAGACGCAGTGACCAGTGATTTGCAGAGACTGGGAATAACACAATGGGAGTTAGCAGTACAAAATCGACTAGAGTGGAGAAGAATAGTAAATGCGGCCAAGACTCACCTTGAGTTGTAGAGCCATTGATGATGATGATGATGATCTATTTTTTGGATTTTGGAAGTTCGATAGCATCAAGAGTTACTGCTCAGAAAATTTTTTTGAGTCTCAGAAGATGTCTATTTAGTTGATGACAGATTTCGTAAGGAAAAATAAATACAAGTAATGCCGATAAATAATGTACGTACTCCGAGTTATATGTCATTTTATGTTTTATTAATCGATCGATATCAAATATCATTAAATATGAAAAATAACATTGGAGTGAAATAATAATGAAATATAGTATTAGAAGTAGTCCTAACTTTATCAATAATTGTCTGCCAATTCACTCACATTCAATTTGACCGCGGCGACTATGACACCACACCGTGTTCTCTGTTAGAGCATGTGCACAAGTTAACATTTCATCCTGAATAAAAACACCCAAAGGGCTTTTCAGTTGATTGAACAAATTCCCGAGAATCCGGAAATAATTCATACGGAAACACGAACAACATGTTCCTCCAGAACTATTGCCATTGGCGGAAAATATGATCACGTACATTCTACCTCACATGAATTTTTCATCAAGGGAAATATACTCAAACTTTCTAAAGTGACCTCTTAAATAAGATATTTCAATTTGAAACCTAACACGCCCGTTATAATCGACAGCGCTGCAGTTTCTTATTTATATTTTCGTGTGCCGAATTTCGGAGTGAGGATAATGGAAAACTGAGAAAATGCAAGTTAACAATGCTAGTGACTGAATACAAATTTTGCTGGAGCTGGGTGAAGTGAAATGGCTTGGCAATTTCATCGAGTTGAAAATGTTGTCATATTCAAATTCATGAAACTATTTTTCCTTCTTGGCAATCAAGACTTCTGAAGTGAAATAATTAGAACATATATATGTATAGATTGATGAAAGGGGTATCTTTCTTTGAATTATAAGAAAATACAAATTTGAACTATGTGCCCAGCCGTACAAGTTTGACATACGTTTTGAACAATTCAACCATTTGGCATTCTTATTTCATTATCTATCATTGTATCCTCAAGTAATTTTTTTATTTATTTTGAGAACGCCTCGGCGTGTATGCCACTTTAAACACGCGTGTTTTGAAGTTGTCATGGTTACTATCATCACAAACACAAACAACGTTAAATCTAAACGTCAAGCTTCAATTATTGATCTGTCGAAAGTACCTTCGAATGTTGAATGACATACAAATACTTCAAAAACTTTATTCAAATATTGAACAATTCAATCTGAATTTTTCAAATGAATGTGAAAGGTACAGTTTGTACAGTTTGAAATGTTAATACTTTCTTTTTTTAATCAGAGGAAATGCTGTTCAAACTAATATTATTAACAACGGAAGGCATAGAATAATAACGTGACGATATCAACCACTCAATTATAAGTTTTCATTTGCAATGTTTGTTATTTTTGAATCAGTATTTATATGATTTCAAATTCTACCAATAAAAAAATTCTGTCAAGTATTCGTGGATAACTGATCTTCAAAACACTTGCTCTATTTCGAGGACTTCGGTTTCGCCGAATATACTATGTATTTCATTCAGATAAATCGAAAGTCTGTTCCGCTCGATCATGACAGAAGATAGTATAACGACTGTCAACACGTTGTTTCTAGCAGAACAACGCACTTTTCGAAATTACAAGAGTTGAGAATTTCCTGTGACCATCCCAATCAATGGATTTGAATTCCATATAACATGTGGGGATATGGTGGGTAGGAGGGTTCTGTTTGTATCAAGCTCCTGGCAAAGGTACACATCAAAATGATTGAAACTAAACGCGACAAGACATTGGCCAACACCGATTGTTTATGAAAGTTTTCAATTACGTGATTACCTAACACATTTTATTTTCAAGTTACACGTAATGACACTTCTTTCGAATGTTTCTTTCTTTCTACGACATTACCGAAGTACATGTAGCAGACCCACCTTGCATACTTGGTGACATAAGTGTAACAGTCAGAATGAAACAAATTATATTAACATTATTTCGACATCTCGTGTACTTAACCATTATTCTTACTCCATAGTTAAGATTCAATCCCAATAATTGACTTCGGCGCCTTCTTGGTGATTCAGTGAAGAAATGGGAGAAGGCATTTGATGATCATGTTGAAGTCATAATTGGTCCATTAATCTTTCCCGTGCAGTATATTCCATACAAACTTCAAGAAGCTAATTGGATAGGTATGATTATTTCGTGAAAAGTCATGATTGAGAAATGGTTTCATAATGATTTATATACAGAATCAATTGAAAACTAAACTTATACTTGTTAAATGAGTTGTTTTATAGAAAATTTGATTTGAATACGGTATCCATGTCTTTCGGTAAATAATGATTACGCAATTAGATATTGAAAACATCGATGGAAATATGGAAATCCTAACGCAAAGGTCAATATCACTTTGGCGTTTCAGCATCAAGACAAAGCGATTCGCGAACGCTTAGCTCAGAGCGGTGAATAGCAGAACCGGACGCGTTGTCCATTACATCCATTTATAGCCGAAAATCGCGTTCGATAGCACAGTAACCACAATGGACGAATCAGTTACACTTGGAACGACTCATTATTCCCAGAGTCAAAGGGGATCAATGAAAAATGCAGGACTCACTCTTCTAGTTAGCTCATTGAGTTAGTTATAGGTCAGCGAGCAAGCTGAAAACGGTGATAAATTACTCGTTATTTAATCCAATTCCATGATCGGGAGTCAGGAGAAGATGAAGTAGTAATAAAGATAATGAAGTACAATCTGCCAAGAGGAAAATTCATCGATGATACTGTCCGTTCGACAATAACAATAATTTTCGAAGGGAAAGACCGTTGAAATTTTCGGAGCAAAATTGACATCAGTATTTCATAGATATAATTTTTCTCATAACAATCATTAGAAAAATACCGAATCGGGTGCAGCTCAAGATAGAGTTTATGGCCTATTTCCTAGCTGATGTGAGAAAAAGGCGAAAAAGGCACTTTAAATTATCTAAATTTTTCTGTCTATTTCATTATGACTTGAAAAATATGGGGTTTCATTGGAAAAATTGACCTTTGAATGAACATGAAGGTTAATGTGAAAGTGAAAGATTCTATCGCATAGCTTGGAAAAAATACAGGAACACCAGTATGTGAGATGCATTTCAGAATAGTTTTTCTGTCATTCCTTTATATTTGCTAGACCTTTTGAGTGAGACTAATTGTTCATATCGTTGTGAGGCGCGAGTTAACCTATAAAGAGTGTTTCAAAAAAAGGTGATCCGGTCTCTAAGATAGACAGAAAACTGTAGAATAGTTTAAAGTATTCGAGATAAAGGGTGCTGAAGAAAAAAAAATTTTCACATTTTCACGATATTGCCGAAACTACTGGCAACTTTGTATTAAAATTTCATACGAATATATTTTAGAATAATAATAATATATTTATTAATCCTTCAAGACATATAAATGCATAGGACACGTCAATATTAGAAGCTGACAAATCGAATGAATTTGTTTTTATGTCTGACTCTCATAGAGGGCGATAGTTACAAGGTTCGTACCAAGTAGTATTGAACATAACTTTTTCAATATGAGACTTATTAAGCAAAATTTCAAGTGAACTTAAACGTCATTTAATTTGACAACAAAAAGGTATTCATTGTGAAACTCGATAATGTGTGGCGTTTTCGGAATATTTTGATTTGAAAATTATGAAGTAACAACCGATGCTGGTATGAAATAATGATAAATGAATTAATTAAACAAAAAATCACAAGATGTAAATTTTAAAAAAGGCTAAAAACATAAAATAGTACTCAATGTTAAAAATTTCCTCCCCTTTCACGAATAAGCAAGTCTATTATTTTTTATGAAGAATAGATTAATCTTCTAAATGGTTGGGAGACAGCTATGAGGTCATTGAAGTGACGTTGAATTCTGTCTTTCAATTCTTGAGGTGAATTTACCTCTGCAGCATAAACTTTTTTTTTAAGATACGACCAAACTGTTTAATCCAAGAAAATAATATCGCATGACCGAGGAGGCCAATGAAGCGGAGCTCCTGTACCTCTACCAATCGTTTTATCGACGCGGTCTCATTTTCACGACAAAAAATTTTGAATTTGCATACCTAATGCTTTGTAATTAATAATAATAGTTAAACACTTTATCAATACTTTATACCAGTATCGGTCATTACTTCATAATTTTCAAATCGAAATATTCCGAAAACGGTACACAGTATCGAGTTTTATCAGAAGTATCTGTTTGATGTAGAATTAAATGATGTCTAAATTCGCTTGAAATTTCACCTAATTAATCTAATATTAAAATAATTATGTTGAATACTACTTGTTACGAATCCTCTAACTAGCGCACTCTATGAGAGCCAGACATGAAAGCAAAGTCATAGGATTTGTCAGTTTCCAAAACATGTTGTCAGTAGTTTCGGCAAAATCATGAAAAATGTGTATATTTTTTTTCTTCAATACCTTTTATTTCGAATACAGATGGCGTAACGTAATTTTTTCACTGAACGGGAGACGGGATCACCTTCTTTGGAAACACCCTGTATAAACTGTGCATACTGTGATTGATTATCACATATATATCGAGAAAAATTATATTTTGGCAAAATTCGGTTGAATTTTTTCTGTAAGATTGTTGAAAAAAATTGGATAAGACAAACCTCAATAACTTTTTTTGAACTAATGGGGTTGTTTGCAGGATGGTATGATATGAGGAAGGGGGGCCATTTCAAATATTGAATGAGCTTGGAAAAGTCTAATGTGTGTTGGTATTATTGTCTGTTTTAGAAACTCGAAATTATATTGGTAATATCCCATCAATAACTTATGAGTTGCAGGATTTAGTTTGGCGTTGATGAAAAACCCAGACTTTTTCAAGTTTGAGTTAACCTATTGAGTATATTTCGAATTTATTTCTGCATGTGTATGTTTTTGATTAAATCCTCTGAAGATGCCTACCGTAGATGTAGGCGAAACGTTAGGTGAAAGTATTCCTAATAGACCACAGTCAAACATCCTGGAAGACTCTCTCAGTGCAAAGGAGCTCGAATTAATCACAATAACTTGTTGATTTTTTTCGTTCCTCCAGCAGATGAAGAAACCATGTTCCTATACTACTTTGGGGAAGTTTACCTTCGGTGATTCAGAAAAGATTCATAGTGGAAATACACTAGAATCTTCATAATGCAAGCGACATACCTACTACTAGCACAGAAGCGATGTTCACACAAAGCAACATCTTGGCAATAAAAACATCTGAGACGAAACGACAAAATGGAAGCACCATGCTCTAAATGCTACATATGCACAACATAAATGCACGGCAAAAATTCCGAGCAGAAACCTATTAAGTTTGCGAACTTCGAAACGGTCCAACGACGAAGCAGCAATTACTTAAAACACAATAAAACGGCGTTCCGACGGTGAGAATACGCCTTTTTGGTCACGTTTATTCTGAAGCGCCGAGTCAAAACAAACTCCCAACTTTGCGAGATTTATATCAAAAGCCTTCGGGATCCCTTTCAATTAAGGGTGCACAATGCGAAACGTATCTTCGAACTAATCAACTAAATGACTGCGCGTTATAAATTGTCGGACGCCTTTTATCCCTCTGTGATGCCTGTCTGTGGAACGGTGCGGCTGTAGGTGTACGTGAAAGATGTGCGTTTTGAATCCCTGATGAGATCCGCGCAATTAGGTCAGGGGAGATGGGAAGAAGACAGTAACTGCATGTGATTTTAGAATTGCATTTTTTGTCAGCAGAAAAAATGCAAGATAACGTCATTTCCGATTGACAGGATCATCGCATATCGCGCATAGCGTATCATTGAATATCAGGCTCACAAAGCAGGGAACTTCCATTTTACTTCACTAGCCATTAAGTTAAAATATCCTAGAAGCATATTCTCTTGGTAAACTGTCACCAATTTACGAAGTGATCATACGTATGCTGCAGACTGCAGAATATCTTCCAATAGACTTCGAATACATTTTCTCTCTCAACCACTTCTCACCACGTTGCAAATGATTATTTTACTTCATATTTATCTCAGAATCAATTGTGCGTGGCAACCGTAAGTAGGCAAATGCCCCATAATTCATTCAATTATAACGATCGTAAGTGGATAGAATCATGTGCCTAAATGTAAATCAATCCAAAAGTGGATATTCAGATTTTTATGTATTTCGAAAAGTGACTTTTCATGGCTTGTTACGTTCGGCGGGTTAACTCAAGCTCGCCGAGAAAAGTGAAACTTCTCCTCCTCATAAAATAATATATGTACTAGTCCGTTCGAAAAACGGAAATAATCAGATATATAGTAACTGACAAATAAATTGCAACACTCAGAAGAAGCCGTTTAAATTCAAAATTTTTCTGATAAAACATAGATAGTATAGCAAGAAGTAAATGATTAAAATTTGCAGAAAAAAATCGTGAAGGTTTTTTCATGTAGGTAGAAATATTTTGTTACTTAAATATCGTAGTCGTTTTATGGATATTTTTTTAATTTTACAACAAAGTAGCTATTCGAGGAGATCCAAAGTCGATGTTTAGTTGTTGTTAAAATGCCTAGAGTACGTGTACTCGCAATTTGTCGCCAGGTGAATTTGAAAGATGTCGAATTATTGGTCTACGGGAGGTGGGGTTATCTTTTCGAGAAATCGCTAACCGTACGAACAAAAATGCAACTACTATTATGAGATGTTGTCAGGCGTGCTTTGATAATGCTTCAGACTCCGAAGGGGCACAAATGAAGTTCAAGATCGACGTCTAAGATTTATGGTTATTAGAGACCGATTTGTGACAACACGATCTTTGGCTGATGAGTGGTTGAGAGAACAACGCCATCCTGTAACTGTCTGAAAGGTTTACCGCCGTATGAGGTATTTTGATCTTCAGCATTATAGACCCCATCTTGTGTTACCTCTTACGGTTGAGCATCGCCGGCAACGATTATAGTGGTGCTGAGAACGACAACATTGGAATGTGGAATAGCATCAGATCGTTTTTTCTGATTAATCTCAATTCTTCTTGGGTGCATGATGGCCGAAGAAGGGTTAGGCAAAATCGGAGAGAAAGACTTCAGAGATAGAGAAAAATGAATGACACGTTACGGTGGTCTTTTTTAGAGAAACTGATAATGCCATCAACTGCATTCCTCTTCTTTTGTTATCGAGTTATATGCCAAAATTGAAATTTGGGCGATTTCAAAAAAGTCATTATTGCCGAATTCTTAATAATTGACAGTTTTTCTGAACAGAGATCAAACCACGGAGAATTGAATGAAGTATTCAATGGCAAAATAATATTGACGCCATGCGTAGAGACATATTATTCTGTGATTCAGCCTACTTAATAATCAATAATTCAAATTTCAATCAGAAACTATATTTTTCATGATATCTGAATGAATCTGAGGGCGATGTATGAAGTATGATATACTTCTTTCTAAGCCATTTCAAACTATTGTTTCCATAAGAAAAAACACAAGTTTATGTAATAGCTCAGCAAGGAAATCTCTTGGGAAAAAACAAAGTGCGCTACTGGATTGCTATGAAAAAAGTGCCTGTATAATGTTCTCATTTCAACATCCTAGCACAAACAGAAACGGATATAATGGCCAAAGTTGAAATCGCCCAAATTTCAATATTGGCCTATAACTCGAAAACAAAAGAATATGATGGCATTATCAATTTCTCTAATCCTTTAGAGTGGTCTCCTGACCACCGAAACGTGTCATTCATTTTCATCTATCTCTCACAGTTAAAAAATTGTAGTTCAGGTATCACCAATTTTGCCCACCCTGTACGAGCAAGTAGGTCACTAGTCTTTATTCGAAGCAACATAACAGGGCTTCGTCAACTTCAAGAAATAGTGAAGCCATTTGTTCTCCCTCACCTTAACCAGCCCAATATTTCAGGAGGATAATGCTCGACCTCATGTCACTTCCTCCATGTTATACTATCTATTTTTACCAAAAAAATTTTAAATTTCAACAGCTCCTTCTGGTGTTGCAGTTTCTTTGTCAATTAGTATATATTTTTCCAACAATCGACGAAAAATTAAGGAATTTCCTGAAAAGATGGTTTATAAATATTTGACCTCACATTCATTTTCCTTATTTTGTTAGTCTTCGTTCCAAAAATGCATGCTGCTTCTAAGGACTGTAGATTCGAGGACAGTTTGAATTTACATTTTTGTTGAAGCGTTCAGAAGATAAGTTAACTAAAACGAGTGCTTTGTAATAAGGAGCCAGTATTATTCTGAGAAAACTAGGTGAAGCTACACCTCTCGCGACCTCATCTTCGAAAATTAACTCTGAAATCGAAGATATGCAGTTCAAATTGAATGAATTTAGGATATAAGAAAATACCGTGAATGTTATCTCCAACCCATTCAATATGGGTGAATTAATGTCAGCGATTAAATGTACAAATTCCAGAAATGCTGCCGGTTTTGACGAAATTAATCCAGAAATCATCAAAAATTTTGGAAAAAAGCCCTGTCTTAGTTATTTTCTGTTTATAATATATTTTATAATATAATAATTCTGAATAATGGTCTTCCACAAGGTTCCTCTTCTCTTTAATTTTTGTTTATGTGATATTGCAACTACTTCTTCAGAAAAATTCATTTATGCTGATGATATTGCTCTGCCTTCTATCATTCTAATTTTCAGACAATAGAAACTGCCTTTCCCGCAGATTTGAAAATCATGAAAAATTATTTTCAAGCGGCGTTTGTGCCCTAATCATAATAAAATCGAGGTTTCATGTTTTCATCTAGAATATTCTAGAATCTAGATAGTCATCCGGTTGCACGGTTTGTAGTAATATCCTACGAGGAATACCTATATTACGTTTGAAATCATACAATGTCTTCATTTTATGTTAACAAATTGATGTTAACAAAATAGGCATTCACTGTCGTTTGAACTAATTACTGGCTTTATCTGAAGTACATAATTTAATGCAAGCACAAATGTAAATTTTTATGATCTATGGATTAAAATAAGTTTTTTATTGGTGGGTGACTTACTCTTGAAACCAGAATTTGCATGAAAAAAATTCCGAATTTCTAAATCATCTGGAAAATGATATGCACCTCAGAAATAAGTGTAATTTTTTTTTTTCATTTTTCTGGAAGTCGTTTTTTTTTCCTATGAAGTTTTATTTTCAAAAATTGCATTTGTTGAAGGCAAACAAACTTTCACCCTTGTTAACTATTTATTATATCAGTACTTTCTGACGGTTCTATGTAATTCACCCCCTACACTATCGCCAACAGTTTAAGTCAGTTCCATTCTTTTGAAACGAATATTTTTCTCCTTCCTTCTACCCACTATACTACTACTCTGATATGAGGACGCGACGCTTTTCTATGATAACGAACATTGAGAGTATAAAAACGAGTATGTGAACAACCTTTTGTATTCACCACAATGAGAACCTGAATGTTATATTTCGAATAATATTTTTCGAAGAAATTTTCTACGAGTACCTAAATCCGACATATCGGATGAATGCCTGAATTTTCACGAAGTAAGAAATATCAGGAAATTTATAATGCAAGGAATATCGGAAATATCAACAATCGACCAATTTCAAGTATGTATTTAATTTCTTATGTCACAGGAGCATTGAGAAGGCTCCAATTCGAAACATTTTGGAGTAAGGAAAATTCAAGGATCGTTCGGAAACGCCTCCGAACTCAAATATCCCCCCGAAAAATATTACTAAATCTTACATAAATGTTTGATGCTAATATTGTAAATAAGAGTTTTCTTGAAATATCTTCTCTTTGACCACCTGGTACAGAGATGAGAACAGTGGAGAAGACTTGATGGAACTTATTGATATTCGATCCTGATCATCTGATTTGCTTTTATTTCGGACGCGTATATATGAAACAATGCAAAACATGAAATAATACAACATGATGAATACAATACGAATCGAACAAGTAGTATTTACACAATAAAGAAAATTTTAATTGTCTCAGGAAAAAATCGAAAACATCCTATTCCATTATGTCTTGAGAAGCAAAGAATAATTTCTCTAATTGATGAGAAATTATGATAATTCGGGAGACTTGATGCTGGGATCATCTATGAACTATCGTATTCTCTTTTTCAGTTCCCATCGAGCTCATGGGAAATCAAGATTTCCCGCATCTGAATTTATCCCTCAAACGAACCGTATTCAAGCTGGGACAAACTAGAAATACTGAACCAGCAAAAAACCATTCCTCAGAAAATAAAATTTGAAAGAAGCTCCCACCCGCATACCGGTAGCGGTCTCGTTCGTAGATAGTTTCGGTTTCCTTTTCCCTGTTGCCATACCCACATAACTAACGGTCTTTATCCATTTTTCCACTCGGCGGATAAGGTTTCGACTGCGGGGCAATGATCGATTCCATTTTCACACCCCAATATGTTTTTGAACGTTCGAAATTGATATTTCCTTTTTCGTTGGTTTTTACGCGAAGATAGAACGGTGCGTCAAACAACAATGATTGGTTTCTGATCGATCGGTGTACGGGCCAGGCGGCGGCTGTTGACCCAGGGAATTTTCGTATCTTAGGGTTGCCCTATGAGGCGTGAATTTCTGCCCGAGTTGAACGGGGACCGACCCATCAATTTGTCTTTATTTGGATTCTAACCGCGAAAAAGCAATGTTCGCTGAGGATGGCAATTGAGTCTTGAGTAAAAAATAACAATCGCTGATATCAATTTATGGTCATCTACTCATGCTATGATTTTCCCGTATCATCAAATTATTCAATCCTTTCAGTAAGCATCGTAATTATGCAGTAACTACCAAGCTTCTTTCACAACCGCAGACGGATTGCAGAAGACGAGGTTGACACAGTTGATGCCACTACACGTTACTGCACTTACCGATTAAAAGGTACAAACTGTCATCCGCGGATTTTCGAAAAAAGATACTCTTGGTCTTGAATCCCCATTGAGGATCAGGAGAGCTGAAACCAAATGATGTGGTGAGCTCAGCTGATTACGACTTGACCTGTTTCTTCACATAAGCTGCAATGTTTTTAGTTCTTGTATTTTATTTATGAATGAGGAATCAACTTCAAGTGGAGCAAACAAAGGAGATTGCAATTTTCCATGCACTTTTTTTACATTCACACGTCCCAACACGGCCGTCGTGAAAATTTTTGTCAATTTTTATATAATAGTATATTCTAATACAAGTTGCAGAATGAGCTCCTATTCCAACACGAATGCGAAATTCGAAAACGAGCGACGAAGGAGCGAGTTTTCGAAAGCATGAGTGTTGGAATTGCCTTCTGCAACGAGTATTAGACGATAATTTCTCTATTTCAGTCAAGTTTTGTGGAAAACTCTCGAAATTCAAATAAAAATTCAGATTAGTGACTTTTGTATTGTATCTTGGCAGTTGGTGTCACTAACGAAAATTTGACAGATTGCGGATTTGATTCGAAAATTGAGTGGATCGGAGGTCAGTACTGGCAACCACAAAACGAAAATATAACTGAAAACAATGCTGTAATGAGTTTCATTACAGCACTACTTTTAGTACTGTAATGAACTCATTACGATACTGAAATAGAGAAATATCATTTAGTGATTTATTGCATTGAATGATGTTAGATGGCAGAACTGTTTTCTGTGTCACGAATTTGACAGCTAATAGATGAATCCGTGCTAGGAGAGTTCCGAATATACACTTATATCTAAAAAAGAAACTAGCTGGCCCGCGCAACTTCGTCCGCCCAAATCGGCTATTACAATAATTGTTATTATAATTAGTCCAATATCATCTTCAAACACGAAAAATCTTGAAGAAGCCTAGATCCCGATTGCCATACCGCTACCAGATTCAATTGTATTTCACCTCGTATTTCCCTAACTTTTCGTATATATACGTCCTATACCTAAATTACTGAAACTATAATCCTATAATCATATAATCAGTTAACCCCCTCAATGCATAGGCCCTCCCGTGACGCGGTTTGTTATGTTCGGTTTTCTTCTTCTCGGTATCGCAAATTGAAATTTACCAAGTTGACAAAAAAGTTCGAGCACACTTTGAGGTAAGTTGTATCTATCACAAAAGATCAACTGCAAAAAGAGTACGTAAAATGAAATGTCAATTCCTTTCCTGGAGCACCACGAATAAGTCAAGACCAAAATTAGCCAAATTGGTCCAGCCGTTTTCAAGTTTTATCGAACCTAACGAACATGAATTCATATTTCGATTTTGTTCCACAAGGTTCGACTGAATTAACGTATTTGCTACAGAATTGGTGAAAATGGTTCTTCATTATATCATTCTAAAAACCCTATCATAACATGTCGATTTAGACCATCGAAATGTACCTTTTTTCCGTGCGGCCGCACCGTAAAAAGTTTTGGAGTGCTCTGATTTGTATCTTTTCTATGGCTGAGATGAATTTAATTCAATTCCCTCAGAAACAGATCATACCATGACATTATATTCATGTCAGTGTTTTCGAGTTATTATTGTTCTACAATATCGAAATGATTTCTCCTGAGGAAGAAATATCGAAGAATGGTATAATAAAAAATTAGGTTCATTAAACGTCTAGAAAGGCTGCATAATTTTCAATATCATCCAATCTCAAATTACAGCCACTACATTCAATTATAAGTTATTGACAAGTCCAAACTTTGTCCTAGGGATTCTAAAAACACTCTGAGTAACGAACATATCTCTGCATAATGTACAAAATCTTCGTACGATAATTTCGAACCCGAAATTTAACTAATTCAGGTTGAAAAAGAAAATTTTAAAATTTGCTACTTTTATGATTAATCTCACAATTTTTTAATTATGATGCATTTACTTCCCAATAAATCAAAACACACAAGTAGTGTTGATCTTTTTTTTATTCCATTTCACAGAACAAGTACGGTGGATATTTTCAACCTCTGATAATGAGGTTAATGGTTGAAAACCTTTCACATGAAATTTTTATAAATTCATTCATTTCCCGCTGAACATAAAATTCACAATGTTTTATCAGGATATTGGGTTATCCCTCAGTATTCGATATCGGCATCAAGGACTTACTTTACTTTGTAGAATATCTCCAGCTCTACAAAATTTCGTCGATCAGTTTCCCCTCTCTCTCACATTATTCAATCAACGTCCGCCATGGAAGCCGTAAAGGAAATGATTTATTCACGAATTGTTGTTGAAGAATCAATATCATTCTCTCCTTTATTCATTATCCATAACTCAAATATGAAATTTGAAGAAAATGAAGGAAGAATTCCGACACCGGAATGCATTCACGTTGCATTCGCTATATAACCCGATATATCTGAAAAAATAAAACTCGTACTTGAAAAAATTTGTGACATGATAAACAATATGATTGACATGTCTTCCAGGCATATTGGTAGTGGTCTATTAGGAAATATTTCACCTAACGTTTCGCCTATGTCTGCCTATGCTAAGCTGTTATGTAAAGCTCCGCTAATGAGGATCCCTGACAGAGGAGCCCTCAGTAACTCAGCGTTCCAGTTATAATCATAGCCCGAGAATCTGACAACACTCTCAATGTCATTTCATCCGTCACGAAGTCTAAACCTATTTATTATACAATAATTAGTCAAATTCCTGCCAGTCAAAAAATTTGCCTTCGAAAAGAAAGAGGGCGTTTGAAGTGTTGAACTAAACTCACTCAGTATTTCCATGATTCGTTCCTCTTCTCAACGCCATACCAGCTCGGGCCATCACACCTGCAAACAAAATTCATACGTCACTTCTCAGTGCCAAAACAGCAAAAAACGAAAACATTCATCACGCCGTTGGAGATGGATAGACGACGTTTAGGAGAAATAGCATGTGCGATAAACGTCCATTGTTAGTTTCCTCATTTCGTGGGAAAACTGGATTGGAATAGTAATCTGACGTTCGAATGACAGCTCCTTGGGAGATAAGTATTCATTTTACCAGGCCCGCAGAGATGATGCGCCAGAAAACGTCTTTTATGTGTCCTATGTGTGTCACTTTGTGCGATGTTGGTTCGGTGGCGGCGTTAAAACGGGTATGATGAAAACACGCAGTCAGCCGAGGACGATGTTCATATCACACTACACCACAAAGGAGTTAAGCAATATCTTCCATCAAATGAAATCGTGAAACACATTCATGGAGGTTCGCTTTCAAGTTTAAAAATATTTAGCGGTGTCCCCATCTTATCAATTTAACCAATTTGACTCCTAGTTTTTGAGTTAGTTGTAATCTGAGCGTCCACCAAGCATAAACAGTCTATGTATTAATCAAAAGTAGAGGTGTTGGTAAAGTGATAAGCGCTGTATTCCCGAAAACTTAATTTGGGTTTTCTCTCCCAGTCTCTGAAACAAGAAACAGTTAAAAATTTTTTTAACGATTCTACGAAGTTGTATAAAAAATAGAAATTGTCTGACGGGGAAGTCTTATTCAAATTCCGAGACGTAACGCTTCAGAGTTCAAAGTGTTTTTTCTTGTTGTTCATTGTTAGGCAACAATTTATTCTTGTGAAGTTTTGGATCCTGACAAATCAGTGCTCAAATTTTTACGCAGGGGAGTTTCTTCTATTATTTGAAAAATTTTTCCAATTGTTTCTTGTTACAGAGAATGGGAGAGAAAACCCAAATGAAGTTGTCAGGAATATGCAAAGACCTTCCAGACAATACTTCAATAGATATCATAAGCGCTGGTACACTGAAAGACATACTGAACAAGTAGAGTATGGGAGCTACCAAAAGACCAACAGTGAAGCAGTCACTTCATATCACATGCTTTTTCATGCTTAAGCAAATTCAAAGACATCTTAGAAACAAAATGCTGCTTCAGTTTCAAAATGATGAATGTTCTTTCCTGTATCAAATGTGAGAAACCACATGAATGTATGAAATCTGCCAAACTTTCAGGACGAAATTTATGTACTTCACAATTTGTCTGGAAAAACGGGAACGCAGAAAATAAAATTTAAAGCGTACATGATAAGGGTTCTATTTTCATCTTCCGATCTGTACTTTGACACTTTCCACCGGAGCAAAAAGCTAATACATATCAGCACCTCAGAGGTAAAGTGTGTTAAGTCACGACCTATCTACAATGTTGGATTCACATTAGTAAATTCTAGCTGGTGGAACACATTTTTGATTCCCTAGGTATATGAAGTCGCCGAATAATGGCAGTACACATTCTTTAAAACAATAATCGAACTGAAAAATCTCTCTTTTGTCTAATTTTGATATTGTGACTTAACACACTTTACCTCTGGGTGCTGATATATGTATTACCATATAAATATGATAAAGACTGTATTGATGAAAACCACCTTGATCGTTTAATCTGTTCGACACTATAAGCTGATTTCTGATAGTCCTGATAACTTTGATAATTAGTTGTTCTGATGTGGCCAAATTGCACAAATTCTTTGAGTTGTAGCCAATGAGTTATTCTGATAGATGTACTATATTACTATGAAGTTTCATCTGAATCTGTTTTTACTCTCCAATATCCTCATATACTCACAAGGTTTCGTATCCATACTATATATTATATATACTATCCTATATTCGAAAATAAAGTAGTTTTCTCCATCGTGAGATTTTTAGATACTTGCTCATTAATTTATTGATGTTGAATATTCATTGTAGTTATTTTTCGATTTCATTTTCTGTAGCGAAGTGTTTGATTTTCTCTTCTCACCTGTATCTGATTCACAGAATCTGCTTATTAAGGCACCGAATGGAAAAACGCATAATATAGTTCAAACTAGTTAATAGTAATAGTAATAATATTAGCAGGATTGTATAATGTTAGCGTCGATTATTTAACACTTTCACAAGAGGCGCCGAAGCAAACAAAACGACAAATTGTTTCACGGTCGTTAAACAACGGTTCCAATATTGCGTTTTCATCAAACTTCAATTTGCGGAACGAAACTTCCGCTGATGTCGCGAGTCAGGTACACAGTTTCAATATTCAGGAAACGTTGTGACTGAATCCGATGTCGAATTAATATGCACCCGACGGAATATCGCACAGCTGGAAAACATTTATGATAACGGAATTTCGTTAATTCAAATAAATGAATTTTGATTACTGATGAACATCAACACATCCTCAACAGGTTATAGCACATTTGAATTTGAGATTCTTCAGCTAATGCTTTGATTTGTCATTTTTATCATTCCGAATCGTTGAGAATATCTTACAGCTCTTGTATCTCCCTGATACTCTATCTATTATTAGGATATAAATGCATGGATACCAATATGTACAAAGTCGACATAATTAATGATCCCTGAACTACACCTTTTCAACCGACAAAAATAGAGTCAATTTTTTTTTTTGAGAATTCAATATCATCAACTGTTTTTCTTTATCTTATATTGTTTTCTAATTATAGGTCAAACTGAATATTTGTCGATTTCAGCATTGTTCATTATTTCGGTTTCTGTGTATCGAGACACTTTTTTGATAGCAATCCTGTGATCTGATTCTACCGAATGAAATTCGAATTATTGAATATAAGGTAAGCTGAATCACAGAATAATGTCTTTGTATGCTTTAGTTATTATTTTGCGGTTGGGTATCATGAATGAACTCCAAAGCTTGCTTGATTTCTGTTCCGAACAATTTCGGTTATTAGAACCCGATATTATTGTTGGTGACATAACGGAAATATTCGAAACTTATGAGAAGTATGACGTGTTGAAATGTTGTTCTTCTACGCACGATAAAATGGAGTGTAATCGGACAGCTCAATTCAGCGAGAACATCTCCTGAAAAAATAACTTCTGAGGAAGCCAGATACTCGAACTGGCGAAACGTAAAGAATGAATCTACGATGACACCCGAAATGCTCGAGAGAACATGTGACATTGAACGATGGCCTCGAAAGCATAATTCATTTAATGTATAAGTACAGAGTTCGTCAGAAAGACGGCGTGTTCTTCAAATGGGTAGAGCAGTCGAAATAATTGTGAATATTTTTATCATTACCTATATTAAAAACTCATAAATTTTTTCAGTAAAACTGAATTCAGGATCTGAAAACTATTCCGGCCATATGACCCCCTTCTTATTTCGAAGAGGGTCCGATTCGAAAGAGGAAATAAGAAGAATATTCCATTCGAAAAACATAGGTTTTTTTCTGACGGACCCTGTATTCATTTTACACCCCTAAAAAAGCAAACAAAAGATTCTAGAAGGTGTACAAGAAACGGTATAAGATGAGGCATGTGTGATGTGTAATGTTACGTTGAATCGAAGCGTTTTCGTGTGGAAAACATTCTGACCTGCAAAAACATTTACTGAAAGCAAGTTTCAGATGTCCCTAGCGCGTCGATAGGAATAAAATCATCTTGGGACAATAAAAGGTCAATATTACATAAGAGCCACCAGTCCAAGTGCAACGAAAACCGTAAAAATCGAAGAAAGATTTACAACATAGACTTTGCAGTATTCAATGTACCTGTCGCGATAAAGTCGGAACGACTGTAATAAAAGGACTTTTTCGGCATCCCTTAACACCAGGAGCACAATCCTAAATCGAACAAAGTTCGCGTAAGGAATGTCGAATAAATGTCCCATAAAAGTTATCGTCTGAGTAGTTCCGATGAAAATTATGAAACAGCCAGAAAAACGATCCATGAAAACCGATAATTGTGAGCAAAATTACGGCTGATAGTTTTTCATTAGCGCTCAAATCGAATAGCGGAGTGCACTTCGAATGAAGCGGGGTTTCGGGTCAAAGATCAATTCTGATTTGGATCTGAATTTCAATTTCCCGTCGGACCAGATAGAAGTTTGAGTAATGCATCTGGCAGTTCTAGTTTTGGAGGTCTGAATCAGTTATGATCGGGACGATCGAGTTATGATTGGAATGAAAATTTTCGAGTTCATAATAAACGAACGAACTTTAAGAGCTTTTATGTCTTATTGGGAGTTCAACCTTGGTGAAGTGAGATTCCAACTGTGATTTGGATTATTAACGAAGAATTATAAATGTTCATTCTTGTGTATCATTCGATTCATGAAAGTAGCCCTCAACTGAATAACTCACGATTATTTTGTGTGGGTCATAGCATTTAACTACTTTGGTGTTCGAACTACTCGTGAATGTTGTGCTTCTTCATGGGGTATGCTTTCTATGCAGCCTCAATCCAACCATTAGATGAAAGTCTGATTAACGCTTATCGTACCTTCAGTAATCGTCCGTAGCGGTAGCTATATTCGGTGGATAATATTAAACAGTTTCTTGAAGATGATCAAAACCAAAATTAAAAAATTTTTGTAAAAACAAAATGATTTTAAATCTGAATTAACATAAGATAATCCTTTCCATGAGACAAGAATCATAAAGTTGAGTTTATAACGTCTCTATATGTGGTGAAATATACAAAGCATTTCAATGAAAACTATCTACCCCACATAGTTCTGAAAGGGTACCTTTTATGAAAAAATGAAAATGAAGTCATGAAGCATATGGAGGAAGACGTCTTCTTACTGATATTTAGAAGTTAAAACTTCAAATCGAACAACCTATCTTTATATTATTGCATTATTGGACACTCCTGTACAAGAGAATTAATGTTTAATACATAAAAAATGTTGAAAAAAATATGCAACTCAATCTGCATCTATAGATAATTAATGTCAGCGAATTATTCAAGAACGTCTACAAATAACTCCAGAAATGTTACATAACGTCTTTGATGATAAGTGGAATAAATAGGATTTTCAGACATTAAGAACTGAATTCATTCAGTAATTAGTTAGTAGCATATGTACTTTAAATGCAGGCAAAACAATAAACCCATTGAACCATATATAAAGAAAATATAAGCGGTGACCATATTGGATGAGCGTGAAATAATCGAAACCTCCATATAAGATCAAGATAAAAAATAAAATCGTCATTAACAATATCTTGGTTCTTCATTATCTGGACCCTAATGTCGTTATCTTGAAGTCTCTAAGTAAAGGACACAATTTTTTGCCGTGCTGGAGTTGTTCGAGGCATCAGTTCTGGCCACTACCCCTCTAATTTATACTCTCTCGTAGATCCACAATGAATCTCGAGGCGATTCATTCGAAGCATTCTGTTCCTTTTTTACCAGTCGAAAACAATTCTTTGCTTTCTACCTCTCCACCCTAATCCGTCAGCTGATAAATAGAGCTCTTCCTCAAGACAGGCACTTCGACAGTTGTGGTGTAGTTTTTGTCGTCCTCAGCAAACATCAATAAGCGTTAGGACTAACGTTCTTTTGTGGTCCAGAGATACTGCATTTTATCATCCCTTGAACAGACATTGATGCGAATTCGAACTTGTCTTATCTTATCTCAACATTTCATAGTTCTTGTAGAATGTTTAGTGCCAAATACTACCTGTATAATATATTACTAGATATTATCAAATCAATTATGAATGATATAGGTATGCAGAAACATTTTTATTGAATATTCACAGTTTCTTATTTTTGTTTCTTCTTTCTGGAGAACCTTCAGAATCTCGGTAAAGATGTTATCAGGACCACTAAATGCTGAATTTATATTGAGAAAATATCTGCTGAACAAAGAAATCAATTATCTCAGGAATTGTACTTCTTGCAAAAAAAAGTGAAGCGACTTTGAGCAATAATCACGAATACAATTTTGCAATGGACTGAGTACAGAAATTCGAAACTCGTTTGTGAGGTTGACAGGATTCCTGAAGCGAAAATAAGCAAATCTTCTTTCTGAGCGTTTCAATCGAGGTTTCAATTTACTCAGGAACATTAGGGTGTTCGCCATGATGAGTCCTAACAAACATCAGAGGATTGGACAGTCGAAGTCGATAGGGGGCAGTGGAACTTGTGCAATAAGCTACGATGGTTTATGGGAACTAACCGAAATTGCATCGTTTAGTTGAACGCAAACAAACAGGCACTAATCATCTGAGACGTTCCTATTCATCTCAACAGAAGGAGCTCAATAGATTGCCACCCTAAAAGCCCAAGAACTTTCTGGGAGTTTGAGAAAAACAAGACAGAGAAGTAGGAGTGTATGTCTCATGGACTACGTATGTCTGATATTTTATATCGCCTCCCAAAAATTTCCTGAATATTATATTGTTGCTAACAGAAATGAGAACAAAAGTGAAATGAAACAACCAAATTTCCGACGACGTTTCATTTGTATTTTCAGACTTTTTCCAGCTGATTTGGAGTTGCTCTTCATTTATTTATTGGACACAGACGTCAATTATAAAAACAGATGTTTCAGTGGAATGGTGCAAATTAGTTTACATCAGACTAGCAACAACAGAATAGATAAAATGGGGCTCACAGTTTATAGTAGTTTACTTCACATTTATTAATCGATCAGATGTAATTACGAATGGCACAAAGGTACTATATGTTTATGTTTTAAATTAAAAAAATATTCTAATGAAGAGCAACTTTGAATGAGCCTCGAAAAAGTCTGAATAAATAATATTCATTAGTGGGACGTGAATATCTCAATAATCTTTTCTGAATATTCTTAACATGTGAGCTTATTGAGGAAAAGTTGGTTGAAGCTAAATAAATAAGAAATTAGTAATTCGACTAAGATCATGGGTAGAAGAAGGTTGTATAAAAGAGGTTTTATCATTTGCTCTCATTTTTATGGTAGAGATCAACAAAATAAAAGTTCATACTTCGCGAATAATGCGTTAACAATTCCCAAATATTCCTGAAAACCAAAAGATTTTTAAAGACCTAAATTTTGATGAAAGTGTTTGATGTAGATTTCAAAACGTTGAGTAATTTGAAAGTTTTATTGATCCTCCTTTGTAAGCCAACAATTTTTTTACAACTATTTGCTTTTAACTTTTAACCAATTATTGCAAGAAATCACCTAGGGGCATTTGCATTATAAAACATTCTTTAATTGATTTTGTTATAGAGACTATCAGTGGAAACCCTGAAAATTGCAGAATTCGTCCAGACTACATTTCAATCGATACTTAATCCACTATTCAGAAAAAAATCGCAGAACCAAATCAACAACGAAATGATATTAAATTGTACTTTCGTGAAGAAATCCAGAAATTTCAAAGAAATTATTGTATCCGAATTGAACAGGGTGTCCCAACGGAAACTAGACCCCCCAGCACTCAAAAACGAAGAATTCTCAAAGATTTTAAGACAGAGTTGTCGAGTTTTCGTAATTAACCAGTTTCACATATAGAGTAGTTCGAATACCCGTTGCGACATCCTGGAATGAATGGACTATCAAAGTAGCGATTAATATACAGATAATTTGACTTGATTCTTGATAGGGATATACTAGACGTCATTTTCAACAAATTGCGTCGAGTAAAGCATGGTCCGAAAATCTATGGTTACGAAGATATGGCGAATTTTCAACTTTTTTTTAAATAATCTGCTTCGTCATCGAAAATAATTTTGTAAAAACTACTTGCCTCTTCATATTCAATGAATATCTTTTTGATAAAGTATTTGCTAAAAATTCAAACAACCCAAGATATAAAGGGTCATAAATGGCCATGGGCGCCCACAGAATTTTTGCTCAGGGGCGGCCAATTGAAAATTTGATGACTAGCAGGTGACATCAGCATTCCCTTTTGCTCAAGAATGGGAGCCCATGTAAATGGCTGCAACTGTTCTGTCCTGAAATTTCGATGTAATAACTGAGAATTATTCGAAAAAAGTATTATGAACTTGGTGTACAATCGTAAGTGAAAACTTCCTTGTTTCATCGGCTCTTCAAAATGGTCCATCCGTTAATAATTCCTTCATGAAATAAAAAAATATGGCCCGAAAACCAAGCAGATATCAGCCTTTTTCGAGTTATTCAGATATCCTATATTGGTATTTTACTAGTGATTCGTAAGCGGGTAATGGTTCGATCACTCGAAAAAGTCTGAAAACTGCTCAGCTTTCCTGCCATACTTTTTTGTTTCATAGAGAAATTATTGACGTATATGTACCTTTTTGAAAAGCTGATGAAACAATGAAGTTTCTCCCCACATTTGTACACGAAGTTCATGAAACTTTTTTCTTGTAATTCTCGATTATTTCAAAAAAATTCTATGACCCTTTATATCTCGGGTTGTCTGAATTTCACGTAAATACTTTTTTTCGCAAGAAATGATGTCCATCTATCTAGCTTTCCAAAAAATATTAATTGAATATTTAGAGTCAAGTAGTTTTGACATATTTATTTTCGATGACGGAGCACAACATTTCTGAAAAGTGGAAAAATCGCCATATCTTCGTAACCATAGAATTTCGGACTAAGCTTTACTCGATACTATTTGCTGCAAATAACGTCTAATACATTCTCTTTGAAGGATCACGTCAAATTATCAAACACCCTGTATATATAATTTTTATTTTATGGATCAACCGCCCGGCGGAAGAAAAATTCCACTGATAGATTTCCAATACGCTCAATATGCTACAATATTCACCGAGAAGAATAATTTTCAATTCCTGAATATACCTGAAATATATATATGAAAAGGTTTCATTTTGAGATTTTGAAGTTTCAGGAATTTCTGTTTTTCGATAGAAGGTAGCAATTAGATGGTCATATGTAAAATGATGCTATCCAGTTCGAGAAAATTATTGTCAGCAACCATTCCACATTCTCAAACTCATTTCAAACTACAGTTCATCTAACTGACAAAAAAATCAAGTTTAGCGTCACCTTCCGGTCTGAAATGAATTGCAGATCGAGATGTCGAATTCACGAAAAGAGAAAACTGAAGATTTCAATTTCAAGTAAAGCCTGGGAATTACCCCAGGCCGTATCTGATAAAAGGCAAACTTTGGCTTTATCAGATATCACAGCACGGAGAGCAGCTTATGAATTATAATTATAGTTCCCGAAGTTACAGATCTCGCGACAGCGGCTGAAATCCTCGTAGAAAGAGCTGAGCGCGACTTTTCAGAAATCGCTGATCGAGAATTGGGCCAGGAGGATAATCTCATAATTGGGAAATTGTAGCCAGAGAGCGGGAACAATAACGATGAAATCTCGATCAATTGAATGGGCATTTTCGAAGCAATTGTTTCAGTTCTTTCGATATGACTGTATGTTCAATTCACATCACGAATTTCGTCTGCCTTTTATGATATAGTATCCAATTCACCACATGCATTGTAACATTCAGTAAGCTCGCGATGCTCAATGAGGATGTACTTGAGCAACGTAGCTTTTCGGTGTGTGAAACAGAATTGATTGAAAATGTTCACATAGTGAAAATGCCCCGACGTGAAATCTTGAACCAATTTGTCAGAATCGATTAAATCACTTAGACCTAATTATTGTCTAACACAAGGGTTCCCAAATTTATTTTAACTGTGACGCCTTTGGGAAGTTGTCATATTTCTGCAACGCCCTGGTCTTTTTGCCATATATGTTTTTATTTTCATTTACCTACTGCTTGTACATAGATCCAGCCTAATACCAAATTGACAAAAAAACTCCAATTAGCATCAAAACATGTTTTTACAAAAATAAAGAATAAACATAAAAAAATGGAAACAAACAAAAAAAGACAAAAGCTACAGCCAATTCAGATCGCTTCACGACGCCCCTGGGATTAAGTATACCGCGGCTCCCCAGGGCTTCGCGACGCATAGTTTTTGGGAAGGACTGGTCCTTTGACTTTCGTACAGTTTTAATTCTTTTAATTTTCTTCACTTTAGTGTTCATTTCAATTGAAAATCTTTCAACACATTCCACATCCACTTTTGGAAGACCAACCACTATCATCAAGTTTTTGAGTTAGCAAGTTAGATCAAATAAACTATATCCTCGACTAGCTCAGGACCATATGAAAGTAGTGGCCATCTTCTCAAGAAAACAGTTGAGAGATATAGCCTCAAGGCATAGGGTTTGAGAGTTTAGGCGAGAAGGTGCCTGATAATCATGGAACAGTCTAACTTCCTAACAGGTAGGGTTAAATGGGGATAAGGAAAGCGAAACTCCACAACCAGTGAACAACCTTTAATCAGGACAAAGTAACAATACACAGATTCAGGAATCAGTACAGCATCGTTTATGTTTGAAGTTGATATAACACTATGCACCATCGAATAAAGAAGGAAAGCAAGGAGCAGTAGTGAAATATGAAGGCGTGCAGGAAGGTCTACTAATATTGTTTCCAGTTTGCAGTGGCGTATCATAAGTTTGATAGTAAAAACAATATTCTCATAGTTGGTATGAAAACTGAATGAAATTATTATTACATATTATTATTACTTCATAAATTATTGCTCAGAATCACTTCTAAATTGAATGAAAAGTGTTGCATTCTCGAATAACATTATAACAGGAACTATTTGTCGGAGCATGACCATATCTGGCATTTTTGATTATTATATCAATGTGACTAAGTTCACGCAAAATCATTGACTCGCGATCGGGGGTAGGGGGTCATGATTCATCCCTTATTTTTCAAAATTCGATAGAACGCAAACCATGAGCCGGAGCATAACCATATTTGGTATGGAGAATTGTTATATGAATATAAATAAGCACACAAGAAATCGTCGACTCGCAAAGGGAGGCAGGGGGTGATTCTTCATCCCTTATTTTTCAAAATTCGATAAAACGGAAACCTTGAGCCGGAGCATAACCACATTTGGCATGGTGAATTATTATATGAATATTAATAAGCACACAAAAAATCATCGACTCGCAAAGGGAGGCAAGGGGTAATTCTTCATCCCCTATTTTTTCAAAATTCGATAAAACGGAAACCGTGAGCCGGAGCATAACCATATTTGGCATGGTGAATTGTTATATGAATATTAATGAGCACACAAAAAATCATCGACTCGCAGAGGGAGGCAGGGGGTAATTCTTCATCCCCTATTTTTCAAAATTTGATAAAACAGAAACCGTGTGCCGGAGCATAACCATATTTGGCATGGTGTATTGTTATATGAATATTAATGAGCACACAAAAAATCATCGACTCGCAAAGGGAGGCAGGGGGTGATTCTTCATTCCTTATTTTTCAAAATTCAATAAAACAGAAACCGTGAGCCGGAGCATAACCATATTTGGCATGGTGTATTGTTATATGAATATTAATGAGCACACAAAAAAATCATCGCACACTGAGAGAAATTAAGTGAGTGGTGGTCGCAGAGAGGTTCGTGTTTTCTTCCGTCTAGATAAACTAGAAGATCGCCGCACATTGTGTGACTTGTGTTTTTTGTTCAAGTTATTGAATGGTATGATTGATAGTCCTGAGTTACTCAATATGATTAATTTTAATGTTCCCCATAGAGCCACTAGGAATACTTTTTTTGTTTCGACTCGCTACACATAGGACTAATTACCTTCAAATGTGTTTCCGGAGCGTGCTGAGAGAGTAGTGAATTCTCAGTTAAAAACTTTGGACTTTTTTTCGGTCTCCTTATCAGTGTTCAAATCCCAGGTGCTGAAGGGATTGAGAAGTTTGCGGTAGTGTTTTAATCTAAGATTTTTTAGTTTAACATTGTAATTGTGGTTATGATGTCACATTATTGTACCTCATGCAGTGTACAACTGCCTGTAACGAAGTAATATGATATTTTAGAAATAGTATTTTGTTTATGATTATATTTTGTATTAAAGGGGTTTTTCCCGTTCACCTGTAAATTCGCAGAGTTAAATAAATAAATAATGGCTTTGCAGACGGAATTGAATTCTGGAATAATGACCAGTCCGTGCAGGATTTGAACCTGCGACCCTCGAATTACTAGTCCATTGAGCTAACCAACTGTGCCATTGGCGACTCTCCCAGAATTTGATGTTAGTTTGTTAGTTTTGATTCTTCATGAACTATGACGCTCATGAAGAATTCTTTGGAGAGTTAGGGTTGGAAGGGGAACTTATTCGCTATCGGTGGTCATCGATGATTCGATTTTTACCTTTCATCCGATTGCGTCATTCGCGATTTATCGGAAGGAGTCGGGTAGTTGAATCTACCGACCACCGAACAATGTTAACTAGCCAAGATGACTGAAACATGTCAAATGCGGTTTGTTCATTGTTAATAAATCCTGTATTTTGAGTAAACATATCGTGGAGTGGTGGAAGTTTAGAATCATTCAGTAATAGAAACCAAACGTTCGTTTATTACCAAATGAACATATGTTTTCAATTAATATATCTTATATTTGAAGAGAACTGCAGTTTAAATGAAATACATCATACCCAAATATATTAAATATTAACAAATACCGTGTAAATAAATATTTCGTTATATATGAATGAATTCTTTCAGAGGCAAGATATATTAGTTAATAAATAAATTAAAGATTAATAAGTGGATTTGTCTGTTAATGAATAATCTCGAAATAAATACTTTATTGATAAAAACAAATTTATTTCTCTCAGTGCAGAGGGAGTAAAACTTTACCACTTCTCCGAAATAATTTCGATAATTATTTTTTTTTTTGTACGTCATTCCTTTGTTTCACTCTAATTCAATCAACCCTGAGATCCCCATATTCTTTATTGCATGCTGTAACGTAATTTCAATGTTAATTTTGTCTTCCGTCCGTACGCCACTGATGGCCGCGTTTATGCGTATTCGACAAACGGTCTGCTGGAAATAGTCTGCTAACTTCACACCGGTATTTGAGTGAACTCACCGATGGAAGGTAATGTTCTGTTTCCTCGTTATTTATTCGGAGTACAACCACACACGACACAGCCAACCATTTTTCAAAATTGAATCGCCTGAGACAGCTCATTTCGAAAGACATAAGCAAATAATGAGTCACAGGAGGTCTACCAAGATGGCTAGCGTT
The DNA here is from genome assembly GCA_038502775.1 of Hippodamia convergens. Taxonomy (NCBI): domain Eukaryota; kingdom Metazoa; phylum Arthropoda; class Insecta; order Coleoptera; family Coccinellidae; genus Hippodamia; species Hippodamia convergens. The sequence goes on from CM076610.1 coordinate 20,205,119, forward strand.
CGAGACTCACGCAAAGCAATCATCGACTATATCTCCTTTCCTTCCTTCTCTATTGAAAGCTATGCATATAGTTTAGCTCAATAAAATGAAAAGCCGATGAGTAACCTTCAGCAGTTTCACATCTTATAATGTAAAAAAGTTATCGTATAACAGAATTCTCTACCTATTTATTCCCATACGCCTGCCTTTAAGTTCCAAGTCGACAGCAACATATCGGTACAAAACAAGGAATCCGCTTATAGCGTGCAAAGGTATTCAGTTACATTAAAACATCCAACGCCGCCAGCGTCCCAATTTTTCAACGAAATTGTCGCCTAACACAGAGTTACTCAGAAACGTCAACATATACCAAAGGTAAATATGATTGATCGGAATACTAAACGACGAATCTAGGGAAAATAACCAGCCTGAGGGTATGATATCGAAAACTCATGGGAATTTAGGAAACCCAGAAACAACAGTAACAATACGCATGTGTTTTAAAAAATTTGATGTGAGCTTAGTACTATGATTTTCAAATTAATGCCTATTCCATTCCCCCTGTGAAATGATTCCTCACTCATTTCGCATAGTTTGATAGAAAACACCAAAACACACTTACTGACGAAAAGCACCTTGAACTTTGGCTGATTTCAGAGGACAGTTATAAGCATAAGCTACCAAATAAGAGTGTGAGAAATTACTTGAGTGAGCTTTTTAATGATCAATTTCCTATATTTTCTTGTCCGTACGTATGTGTTTTCATCCCAGAAATTAAGCTTAAAATGTTTTCTATGCTTGTCCAGTGTTTCGACGTTTTTCCTGAAGATGAATGCATTGAAAAACTTCCTGATATTGTGCTCTCATGAAAAAACTTCTATTTGGAAAAAATGTATGAAGAGGTGACGTCGACAAAATCCCGCAGGAACACCGTCTCTATCGGCAACTGAGTCTCCCATCGAATATCATAAAAAATAGATCGTCTAGTGGAATTTCCGCATTCAATTGTGGAATAATTCAGCAGATTTGAGCTTCCCGCGAATCCGTGAGCATAAAGTGGATGCGGAATCAGCGTTTTTACGGTTCTTTTGTGGTATACTAGACGTTCCGGATTTTCTGATAGTTAGGCGTGCATTGACCGTCTGGCCGCTGAAAGAGTGATACATGCTAGGCTATTTGTCTCGAACATTCGGTCATAAATTCGGATGTTGCAATCACAACGCAATCAATCCTCCATCCCCTGGATCTAATCTGCCAGCTTCATATTTTTCATACAATTTTTATCGACCACGATGATATAGAAGAAAAATTGGATGGATACGATGAACATGAGAAAGATTCCATTACCGATTCGATAAATAATAAAAAAAAATTTAAATCACCGAACATATTTGCCTCATCATTTACACAATCAAGTTGGGGTAAAATTGAAATTAGTTTCGCGTCCACTAATGGAGAAATTTGTGAAACGCATGAAATTATACAAGTATATTAATTTTTAAATACTTTCTCAAAGTTGTTATAGTCTTTCATTTCTGAATCATTCTATGAAAGAAAGAATATAAAACCTCGAATTAGTGTATCGGAATGACAAGACAAAAATGCTAGATTAACTGCAAAGTATTTTAACAAGAATCATACAGAAATAAATGTAAGTCACTAATATGTTAACCATTTGATGAATAAATTCTAAACTTCAATCCAATTCAGGATAAGAAACAAGAAAACACAGCAGTATAGGGACATTTATATAGAATGATTATCAGCAATCTATAAGAAATTTAGCACGAACATCTGATCTTCCGAAATCTAGCGTTTGTCGAATTTTGAAAGCTCATGAATTTCACCCTCACAAGATACGGCTGGTGCAACAGTTGAATGAAGATGGTACTGATCGTCGGACTCAGTTTTGTGATCAATTTAGTGAGTTATAGTAATCCCCATTTATTCGTGGATACACAAATTCCCCAGAAATTAAATGTTTGGGTGGAAATATCACGAAACCATATTGTTGCATTTTATGGATACATGGGGCTCCTGACGAAACAACTTATTTGAATTTATTAGGCGACATTATTTATCCAATGATCGCTGAAAAAACTCGAAATCCTTAAATTCGACCATTTCTGAACGAACATTATCCAGGACCTAGTATTTCTTGGGGGGTCCTATAGAGTGGTCAGCAAGATCACCCGATCTATCGGCATTAGATTTTTTGGTGTGAAGACATTTGAAGTCTAAATTCTATGCAACTCCACCTGAAAATCTCGCAGAACTGCGACAAAGAATCAAATCATCACGAAATGCGAATTAATGACATTAAACATTTTTGAAAATGTTAGAGAAGATTTTGAAAGTAGACATTATATGGAGGTTAGTGGTGATCTTTTGAATACATATGTTAGTTCTTTATGCAAACGTTTTAATTTTTTTCTGGATGGTCCCTTTCGCTACTTACCGATCGGGTGTGTTGAGTTTCTGTGATAATATACTTTGTTTATCTAGCTATTTACAAAAAAAAAATAGCTAGACAGAAAAAGTTCGTATCACGTTTTCCCAGCTATGGGTTACCACGAAGTAATAATATTGGGTTCCTGTTTGAGTAATCCTTCTGATGAAGTTCAATATCAAATTTCTTGAAAACATCACCGAATTTGAGAATTTCATCTGCGATGCTAAGAGAACAGAAAAAGCTTTTTAATTAAAATACATCCGGTATCTCTTTCTTATAAAAAAATATGAGGATTATTGTCACTCTCATTTGATTTTTTCGGAACAATGTCGTCATAAGAATTCTTTCTCCCTTACGCAGAACTTGAAATTTATGTTTGAATCCATCAAAACTCTTAGGTTCTTGACTCTGGGTGATCCACCAGGTCTGTCCCTTTTTGACGGTGAGTTTAATATTTCGTTATTTCGTGGATAATGAACGGATTTTGAAAATTTCAAGTGGATTGTGTGCAGAACATAAAGTACTTTCAAACTAACAAACACACGACATCTCTTCCCTATTAAAAAAGTTATGATGGAAATTTGACCAGTTTTTCAAATCTTCAAAAATTTTTCGTTTCTGAATTCTGCAAGGGTCAAATTTTCGTTGGGCCTACTTTCGCACGGAATGTCCATTGAATTTTTGTTGTCAGTTTTCTGTTTTTCAAAAAAAAAAAAAAAATAGGGGTAGCTTCAAAAATTCAAATTTTTGGCAAGAAATCCCTTGTTCTATTTGCCGCAGCGATTTATTCACACTGTGTACAGGGTGATTCATTTATCTTGGTAACCCCAATTTTCTCGAAAACGCCCGAATATTTTTTCATTCTGTGAATGGCGTTTCGAACAAGTCAATGTTGACTTGAGATGCGCATAAAAATCTGCGGAATAAATAAAGACGCCAGGCGTCGCGGCGCTATCAAAAATTTTTTCTCCAGGGACATACCATTTTTATCATGTCATTCGAAAGATAATTTCATTTTGAACTTTTTTTTCGAATACAATTTTGGTCCGTTTCTTACCGTCAGCGATCTGCAGCGTGTTTTATGTTGATTCTATTCCATTTATTTTTTTTCTGTATTGTGGTAGTATGCCTTGATTTAGAGACATAGATATGATTTTATGCCTTGAATTCAAGAAGGCAAGTTTTCTAAACAATTTGCCTCTTTAAATAAGATCAAATATGTGGATACAGCAAGATGGGGCTCCATGTCACAACGCTGCCATTGTGAAGAGATATTGAGATTAAGAATTCGAAAATGAATGGACCCTTATATTTTGTCCAAAGTGACTTATGATGAAATAGGAAGATGATATAACTTGTGTATGGATCATAATGGCTAGATGACCTAAATTTGATTATGTTCCGTAAGATGACGGAGGCTCTGTAACTATTTTTCCATTATTTTATTCATTAAATATTATATCTTATGATAATAAACATTTTTTTTCATAACAAACGAAAAATTTCGAATCATATGTTCTATATACCGGCCATTATGATCCATACATAAATTATTTCATTACTTTGGTCAAAATATAGGGGTCCACTTGGGCACATGAGTTTCTTATCTTCATTTTCAAATAGTCCAAGTTATTAGAATCAGTTTGGTATACCATATATTCAAGGGGACCCCTCAGAAAGTAATCCATGAGCGTTAGGTCTGGCGATATCTGATGGGTCCATTGGTTTCAATCCATTTTTTTCCGAATTCTTGATCTAAATATCTCTTGAGAATGGCAGCGTGGTGGCATGAAGCCCCATCTTGCTGTAGCCACATATTTCATCTTATTTGAAGGAGCACATTGACCAGAACACTAGTCTTCTTGAATTCAAATCACAAGATCACATCTATGTCTCTAAATAAAGGCATACTACCACAATACAGAAAAAAATAAATGGAATAGAATCAATATAAAACACGCTGCAGATCGCTAACGGTTAGAAATCGATAAAAATTGTATTCGAAAAAAAAATTCGGAATAAAATTATCTTTCGAATGACATGATAAAAGAGGTATGTCCCTAGAGAAAAAATTTTTGATAGCGCCGCGACGCCTGGCGTCTTTATTTATTCCGCAGATTTTTATGCGCATCTCAAGTCGACATTGACTTGCTCAAAACGCCATTCACAGAATGAAAAAATATTCGGACGTTTTCGAGAAAATTGGGGTTACCAAGATAAGTGAATCACCCTGTACACTCATTACACCACATTTAATCATATTCCGAACCTGAAAGCAAGCCTTAAAGGCCTTACATGCCTTCTGGTTAGAATATATTTTCTCTGAAACAACAAGATCGTGTTTTGAACACGAATCCCACACAAAGACCCAAGAATAAGTTTTTCATTCCGAATTTTTTCTCTCTCAGCCAACATTGTTTATAAATGAGAGAGGAACTCCCCTGATGAATTCGAAAGATGAGCACTAAACCTCAACAGCCTCGGAAAACACAACATACGTTTTCATCCACGATCTCATTTGGGAAAACGAGGAAAACACATGAAGTAAAATGAACCCACCTATCCCCCCGTCTATTGTTTGAGTAAATGGAAAGACCGGAAACGGAAGCCATTCCGTCGACCCATCAAATGATGACCTGACTCATATTTTCGATGGAGATTCATCTTGATGTAATGTGCTTCTCTTTGGAAATTCGAGCTCTCGAAAAAAATCAATTTGTGAGGGTCGTATTTGCTCCCAGGCGAATGGAATGAAGACTCAAGATTTTTGATATCTCTTCCAATCTTGTGAAAACTGAAAACTCTGTAGGTTGTTTTTCAGGAGTGAGAGATGTATGCGTCATGATGGGAACAATTAAGGAAAATTACTTTAAAACAACACTGCTCTCTTGTGTGTTTCTAAATTTATTGAACAAAATTCAGGTGGTGAATGCTCCTTGGTCTTTCCTATAATAAAATTTTCTCAACTCGTCCCATTCTGAGATATCACCCTTAAAATTTGGTGACTAGAATTCAGTCTTTATTTTATTTCCAAATTCGTGACACGTAGATTACGTTCGTATAGTTTGGTTAGAGGTGGTCATTTCCAGCATTTATTATGAATCCTTTCATACTTTACATCCCCACTGTTTTCCACTTAATTTATTGAAATTATTATGAAATATGGCTTTTCCTTCAGCTATTGGTTTTGGAAAAAAATAAAAAGAAACGGAAATCGAAACAAGGATTTCCATTTATATTTTTATTTCATAAACTTCATCTCGAAAAAAAGTTTCATATGAAACAAAGAAGGGTTACTGATTTCACCCCTGTATAATGTAACGGAAATATTAAAAAAAAATTCCTATCCGAGTGCACGGATATTGAGAGTTTTATGTTTCTAGATTCACTGGAATTTTGGAATAAAAAATTAAAACCAGAATTTTAGTCATCACCTTTTAAGCGTTATATCTCGGAAAGGGGTGAGCTGAGCAAATTTTGTTATAGGAAAGATCCATCCTTAATTCATACGAGCATTCACCTTGTATTATCAAAAGTAATACCATAAAAACCCCGGAATAATCGTGTTACAGCTTACAGTTATAAATGCTTGCATGTATTGATGTATAACACAATAATTATTTTGCATTACTTTTCAAATCAATGAAAGCTCTTACGTAACGGCATGTAAGACAAAAAAAATACTTGTTATACTCACCATTCCGCCCTTTATTTATTATTATTTTTTTTTATTTTTTTTTATTTATTTATTTATTCCTGACTCTTAAACAGCAATATGCTGGTATCAGAGCCTAAATTATTATGTACTATACCATTTACGTAACAAGGTCACTCAACTACTTCTATCATTTCTGTGAATCTTAATTTGCAAATTATTATTTTTTTGAATACTAAAATAATTATATTTCTTTGAAAGAATTGTTGTCCAACAATGAAGAAAGAAACAACACTTCGAACCATCGAACGATTTTGGAGATCTTCATGAACTTAAGAATTTGTCGGATGAAGGAGTCTGATATATAGAGGACAAATCGTTATAAAGTTCGTGTTATTTCCTTTTTCATTGTCAAGCAACATTTTTTTCAAAAGGAATTAGCCCCTGACCAATAAGTACAGGAGTTCTATTATTTGAAAATCTTTCTGTTTTTTTGGTTTCGTTCATATTAATGTTGTTGCCCCGCTTTTCAGAATTTAGTTCTGTGACCTTTAAGAAGCCTTCCTTTCTCATAGGAGTTTTTGGAAGAGACATATTTCCTTTAATATGGAATACTACAGCTTTTTTTGTGAACAGTTTCATCACTTTACCTCTTCATAAACTGGGAGACGGTATTTGTTTAGCTCAGATTTTTTCCCTAAACATTTCTTAGTAATCCTGGTCATGCACATGGTGTATTTTTTGTATATGGTAGATATTGTATTATAAATATAATTTTTTTGCTATCTATAGAAAGCCTGAGGGATAGGTGGTTAGTACGGACATCATTCGAAGTGAAAAAATGATAACTGTATACAGGGAGTTACTTGGGCGTTTTTACGTACCTATACACTCCCAGATTGATAGGAAAAAATTTTCTTGAGAATAATCCTTATTGGTCATTACTGTCTTCACTTTCTCTAGGAAAACCATTGAATGGAGTTCATGCAAAGGGGTAATTCCTACAAATGTATAATTCCTCCTGCGAGGTTGAAGGCCAAAATGCTAAAGCAAGTAAACTAGATTTTGCGAAATAATTCAACAGCATTAGTGGTGACATGAAAACTGAGCAATTTTCGCGAAATTTAAAATGAATTCTGGAATCCCAAGGTCAGCTCCTCTAAATGAGGGATTTCAGATATTCGGCCTGTTTTTAACGGTATTTGTGGCTGGAATAACGTGATTACGTGTCGTGATGAAGTTTCGAAATTGAAAAGCGGACACGATCGGTGCAACAATGGAATGTTCAAACATATTTATAGCTACTGAAAACGCCATTGGCTTCCCCCGATTTCAGGAAAAAAATTGGGATGTAAAAAGATGAAGTGGACAAAATTTCCCACATTTTTTGTGAAAACACATTTTTTTAGTACACATATGTGAAAAGTTATAGCTCCGTGAACTTGCATTTTCATTTTAGTTGGGTTTTAATTTAGTATTCTTATTATATATCATTAAATTTTCACATAATCATAAAAAAAACTAAAAAGCACTCAAGTATTATAATTTAACAGTTCTCATTGAACATTTAGTAAACAAAGTAAAAGGCGAAAATTATATCGACTTTTTTCTTAATTCTAGAATAATAAATTATGACTTTAGAACCTAACAAATATTAATTTTTAGTACATTTTTCCTTTCGATGGTTCCGGTAGGTTATTGTCGGTGTCCTGGTCAAAGTTGTCCGTGTCTTGGTCGTTGTTTTGCATAGCCTGTAAAATGTCGTCATCCTCGTCCTCGCTTTCAATGAATCTCCATTTCTGCACTTGGAGGTACGTCCCAAGTAGCCCGGTCAAGTTGCGCATAAAAATAGTGCTCAAATAACATTAATTGCCGTTAGTTATTCGGCGTCAAAGGTCGACTTTTTTGGTTTTTTGAATTTTTCTCGAAAAGGATAAGTTTTATCAAAAAAAATCTTCAAATAAAAATTGTAGATCTTCAAATTCTCTACAAAAATGGTATTCATGATATTTCTCCTGAGTCTTACCATCCCTAAGATATCGTGATTCTGAGAATCACGTTATACATGATTTGCGCATATAAGCCACTAATCAGGCACTCACGACCTATTTCCTTTTTGTGTCTTTTTTACCTTTTTATATATATATTCGACTATTCTGAAAACATTTATTCAAAAGAAAGCCATTCCCTAACTGATTATTTTAAATTATCTTCGTTTACTACTTTTTGTACATAGAATATACAGTTCTTTGTGCTCGTCTACGTACTAGTATCTATTATTTAGGTTATTCGTGCTTTCCTAGAAATCGAAAAAAATTTGTCAGTTTTGCTTTATTTGCAATAAACTGAAGATTAAAGAGTTGTGGTTGATCGTGGAATGCCAACTTTAATCGAGGATAGTGTCGACTTCAATGAAGAGACCAATGACACATTTGAACAATTTATGAACATCCAGCAAGAGGAAGACGAAATTGAAGAAAATATGACTGTTAAAATGGAATTATGGAGTATGAATTTGATTAAAATATTCAAATAAATCAAAACGATAGTAATCAATAGCAATATCCATAATCAATAATGAGGTAAAATCTAAATTATCCTAAAATTGTCATAATAGTTGGTGGAGTAGGCCTACAGGGGAAACTACGGTAAAATAATGCGCCGAGTACATTACGTCACAAGTGGCATGGAAATGTGTACATATCATATCAGCACCTCATTTTTTCAGACACGAACTATCCACAATATTGGATTCACATTAGTAAATTCTAGCTAGTGGAACACATTTGTGAATCCCCAGTTATATCAAGTAACCGAATAATGGCAGTAAACATTCTTTGAAACAATAATCGAACTGAAAAATCTCTCTTTTGTCCAACTTTTGTTCGGAGCTTTTGTTTGATAAAGCTCACCGATTTTGGGAAAAATTCAAAAATCCAAAAATTTCGACCTTTGACTGCTTTTAACTAACGATGCACACATAGGATCGATGGGGACTTTTGACACTTCATTCGTAATGGTAAACCCTAGCTCTCCACCAAAATTTCGCTCCCCGGCAATTTTTGTTATTTGAAATGTCTAACTTGACCGGGCTATAAGGGCGTGGAATAGAGCCGCGTGTTTTGTAAATGGCAGAGAGGCAAGATTAAATTTACTTTTCCGCGTATATTTGCAAACGAACCTTTTCGAAAGTTTTTATCCATGTTATCATCATATGAAGCTACTAGATAGCGTACTCTGGCCTCGGCAATCACCTCTGGCGTGGCATCTTGTTGGTTAAAAATTTCAAGAAATTAATGAACCACTCTTAGTTGCTTTATAAGCGTGAAAAATTTAGATATAAAACTTTTTTTTTCCAATAATGCAAGTTCATTGAGTTTTAAGGTCGAAAACTTAAATTTTTCATGAAGGCCCTAGAAAATGAACATATTGAAAAATCGCTTCTTCCCCATTTTTTGCATTCAAACATCCTGTTTTGATTATGACCAAATAAAAATGTATTAGCTTGAGGTCTACTTAGATCCAATAAAAAATCAACTATAATCTAATTTAAAATATGAAAAACAAAAACCAAAAATGATTTGAAAATAAAAATTTCGAGTTATATTTTTTCATTACAGGAACTTTTCAAATTTCCGTTCAATAGTTTTTGAAATATTTGAGAAGTCGGTCGATGGGGGAATTGCAGTTTTTAGTTACAATGATTGCAATATTGTGTTACATTAAAAATTTGTATGATTTCAGTAGGCATAAAAACCGAGACAATATTTGAAAATTTTCCGATTAATCTCATCCTCCGTTTCATTTCAGCAAGTTGAAATAGTATTCTTGATGATGTTGAATTTCGAATACCTTTCATTTCATTGTTAGAATGGAATGACGAGAATGTAACAGGTGCATGTTTCATCAATTCGGGGAATGAACCCCGTGTTTGAGAGCAGCCCCAAGTTTAATAGGAAGGAACAGCCTATAAATGAAATTCTTGAGGGGTGAAACGCCTTCAATCAAATTGGAAAATTAAAAACTGCCTAATAAAGGTGTATGTTTGATAAATTCTTGTTTGATTTTAATGTCAACACTTTGATGTTCTGTAGAGGGTATTTATTTATTATGGGTAAAATATGTAATGTGTTTCAATTTATTATCTATCGAGGTCGATATAGTATCGATGAACTTCTTTTTGAGGAATGCAGATATAATAATCAAACTATCAAACAATACTTCATGATGAAGCCGTTGATCCAATTAAGTGAATACATTCAATTATCACGAAAAATTGAGGCAATGATAAGCACCAACACCATGAGAATAAATTGACCAATTATGTCAAGATCAAGGACTGAATGTGATTCACAGTCCAATTACATTATCGTGAGGTAACATAGTGGGATGATTTATTTTAATCGACATTATGGATGACTGTAGTTGCATCTGTTTCAAAAATATTTTTTATACAAATGTAGGAAGAAATATGACCTTCATGTCGAAAACCTTTGAGTTGACAATTTTTCATCACATATGCCGACATGATCATCAGTGAGCGATGATCACAATATTTTTCCACATCTATTTCAGCCAAAAGAGAGATCGAAGGTCCCTGAAAAAAGACAAAAATAGTTGCAAATCATTGTTCACATATTTTCTAAATACTGAAAATTATGGTTTCTCGATTTCGGTCACCTCCGTTTCCAGTTACGGGTTCGGCTTCACCCTAACAACGTGAAGAAGTTTAATGTAAATAGGCGAAATTTAGAACAGTTTCCACACCCTCGGGAAACATCGCAACCCTTCCTATGGAAAACCGGGATAAACTACTCTCCGAACATTTGCGTAAGGGTCCGAGTTTCAATTTGCAATTAAATAAACATCAATATTCAAACACTATGCGATGCTCGACCATTTCGCAATGAGGCAATCCCTTTTTATTGCCAATATTCATTTTATCTCAGGCTAATAACCTAGCACGTTTGGACTTTTAATTTTGGTCACACAGGGAGGCTTGGTGGCATGATGGAAGTAAAGAAACATTCATAGTATAGTATTTTGCACTCATGGTTCTATTGTACGCAATACTAGAAGCTTCGTAAACACTGGAAACCTTCTAAAATTATTTAACTGGTTGGTTGAAAGCAGGATGATTTTTGGATGTATTATTTGGCACCGTATATCTATAACATCCTTCGTCACCATTGGTTTGGAGGGTTTGCCCGATGAGAGGCTTCAATCAGAGCGTTCTGTTTGATAATAATAATATTAATGGTTTTTTATTTCGAATCCTATCTAAAATAAGTCATATGGAGACGAAGTGAAATAGTGTCAAAAGAAAAACAGATAAAGGTATATACAAGTACATCATAATTAACTTAGAAATTCTTCCAAACTGTAAGGCTACAGTTCTGAAAGTAATTTGTATAATCTCTTCTTGAAGAATTTTTCATCCGTTATGGTCTTATATTACTTGGTAGGGAGTTATATATTTCAAGGCATCTGAATTCAACCTATCTTTGGGATGTTAAAAATTCATCCTGGATTAGAGAAAGTCCTCATTCCTTGTCTCATAAAAAGATTTCTGGTTCTCGTATTTTTCGAATATTTTTCTTATGTCTTTAATGAAGAGGACCGCCCACTTCTGTACAATAGAAAGAGATTTAATGTTTCCTGCTCCATAAAATACGATACTAAATCGCAGTTCTGATTCTATAGTTGCATGGTACACTATTTTCAGGTAAGATTTACTGATGTATTTGGATATAATACGAGAACTATAGATCGATGTTTGCTTTTTCGAATAGGTAGTTTACATGTCTTTTCCAATTGAAATTTATATAAACTCCCATGAATTTTGTGCATTCAGCCAGGTCATATTTTTCTTGATTTAATATTATGTGATCAATTTAATCCATCCATGATAAGTTCGGGGTCAGCTGATGTCCCAGAAATTTCTTTACAAAGTTGTGCACGGTTACAAAGATTGTCCTGATCTTCTCGCGTTTGTAAGTTTTTGGTTCCAAGATTGCATACTGGTTCCAGTAATGTATTCTACATGAGTACTCCTAGAACAAATTTTCTCATTCAGTCACCTATAATGCATAATGTGTATATATCAATGTTTTCAGAAGTATGAAGATGAAAGTCTTGTCCACGATCCACGGTCCATTTTTGCACTTGATTACTATCAAGCCAATTTTTCGTGAGTAGCTTCTATTTCATGCACGAACGTCTCCATTGTTCTAGCTAACAAAGGTAGCCAAGATAAAATATCTCGGTCTGATGATCCTCAGAAATTTACTATGTACTAACTTTTTTGTTGAATTCTAAGATATTTATCTCAATATCTTCAAAAAATTTTTGCCCAAAAATTTATTACTAACCAGCAATATTTTTTTCTCTACTAACTTAAGGCATATTTGCCTACAAATTGCATGGTACATTATCCCGATCCCACTCGAATGTAGTAGAAGAGATCTTTGAAATAAAAATGATTACTATCAAGCTGAACCTTCGTGAATATTTTGGTTTCGATGAGACGCCGCCTTTGCGAAAATTCTCGATTGTGGTAGCTAATCAAGGTAGCAAGGATAGAATATGTCGATTTGATAATTCTCAAATATTTATTACTAATTGAATTTTTTTGTTGAATCTCAAGATAATCATCCTTTTTATAGGGTCCTTCCTTTCAAGAATCGATAACAAGGTCATCAAAAATGCTTAGTACACAGCTGATTTTTTTACTCAGGTAATATTTATATAATTCAGTCACATTGTCTTTATTCAATAAAATCTTTTGTACTGTTTTTCTTACAAATACGAAAACGAAAAAGTTACAATTCCTGCAGGACTAGTGGTACATACCTTTTTTCTCGGAGGATATTGTTCCATTTGCGCACAGAATATGTTAACCCATTATGTATTATTTTTGTTATTATCTCAATTATTAGTCTGACGGACCCAAAATTCAAATCTGAAAATAGAGAAGTAGAGAACACATTGAATGAATTCCTGAATGTAAATTTAACTAAGCGAAACCACTGTTGAATCAAATTGATTTAAAAGGAATTTCAGAAATGAATAAGAATCGTCATGTGTTGCCTTTATACTATACTGAAAACATCATATAGGATATTTGAGAAATGTTTCATATTAGGGCTCTCTACTGAATTCGATCGAAAAATCATTCTATTACCATATTCTTATACTGTTCTTATACTATTCAGAACTAACCATATTTTCCTGGGAAGATGGATTACAAGATCAGAATTCATTGTGATTAAATTTGAAATACCTATTTCATGTATTTCCGAATCTCCTTGGCGCTTTTAATTGCCGTGAGATTTCGAATAAAATGGTTTTTGGCGAATTCAATCTTCCATTGACTTCAAATATCCAGAGAAACCTCGGCAAATCGCTGTAGTGGCGAACTCGGATGATTGCGCAATCTTCAGAGAATGTATAGAAGTGAAAGAAAGGATTAATCCTTGCAGTTCTTATATTTGCTGTAAACATTTCAGTATATAGGTTTAAGGAGAATTGACTCGAGCAGTGAGCAATATAGGGACCGAAACATACTCGTATTGAGAAAACTTCGAACTTCTGCTCAAGAACGGCTCTCCTCAACCCTCCTAATTTGTCGGATAGAGAACAAACCCCTACTTGATCCGTTCGCCTTGTCGAAATTGATTCATTACGCCACCGAGTCTTTCCTCGAGCGAACCCAATTATTACACTCGTCCCGATTCGTCACTAAGAAGCAGAAGATTCATCCCAACTCCCATCGGCTGCTGTTGCCTGAACAGGTCGCCTGCGAATCCTGTGATACGATTTCGAAAGCATCAAGTCGTTAAATGTGGCGTGGTGCCCGTGGGTACGGGACCCAATTATGGGCATAGCGAAACTGGCTGCTTGATGTTGCTGGGGTCTCTTGATATTGTTGCCGAATGAGAAATTTGCGGTGATGAGACGCAATCACGTTCAATTGCGTCGGATTGAAATATGGAAATTCTGCTCTCCACGGTTTCATTTTTCCGGATGCAAAATCTGGATTTTTGCAGTGAGATTCAGAATATCGAGGAGAGCTACTTCTAATAGTAGTTGAAAGCTAATAAAAATAAGGCGTCAGTTTTTTATCGGATCACAGTAAAGTTCTCCGTTTTTTTTTCCATCTAAGGAAAGAAAACAAATGAATTTTTTATTAGTTTATTGAACTGCTTAAAGTAACATTTCTTTCTTTCGATTCTGAACTTCGAAAATTTTTTTGTAGGCTCCGAAAATGCAATATTATTCAGCTTTTCCGAGTAACTACATTTTGGGAGCGCCCACCAAAGCAGCATAGCACTGGCGTAGAGCTTGACCTGACACTTTAAATCCGAGATGCATGATACTTTGATAAGAACCAATGACAAACAATGAATTAGCGCACACTGAAATAGCGCTGTCAGATGCCATATCTGAAAATTGAACGAGGAATAATAGCCTAATGAAAATTGAGAGGTAATAATATAAATTCTAGTGAGTAGAACAGATCGCAAAATCTGAATACTTTATTTGTGTACTCTTATTCCTCGTCGCGAACTGATTTATTACAGGTGAATATTATCTTATGAACAGTGGGATAAAATTTAGAGAAGTGTCCGTGAAGTTAGCACCCACACTTTCGAAAATGAAAAAAATATTTTTTTGCATTCGTTAGTAAGTATTTGTAACCTGAAAATTTTCATTTGTACCTCAAGGATTCAAATAGAAAAACACCGAATTCCGCTGGGTGCTACCTCCACGAGCATCCACATTTTCGAAAATGTGGAATTTTTTTTTTCATTCGTTAGTCACTATTTGTAACCTGAAAATTTACGTTTGCAACCTAACTTTTAATGGCGAAATGCGGAATTACACCCCTAAAATGCACCCACATTTTTCCTCGAGATCTCTTGAGATACAAACAAAATATTTGATGTTACAAATTATTATTAACGAGTTACTAACGAATGAAATGAAAAAATTTTACATTTTTGAAAATGTGGGTGCTAACTTCGCAAGTAAGGCGTGTTATTTTCTCATTGAGGATGAGGTTACAAACGAAAATTTTCAGGTTGCAAATAGTTACTAACAAGGTGCTAACGAATGCAAAAATATTTTCTTCATTTTCGAAAATGTGGGTGCTAACTTAGCATTTTAGGGGTGTCATTTCGCCGTTAAGGGTGAGGTTACAAACGAAAATTTTCCGGTTACAAATAGTTACTAACGGAAGCCACTTGGCTTACGCTCTGTCAATTGAAATCATACGGCCTCAAGACATGACAACAAAAATGAATACAAGAGAGAAAACAAAAACGTTTAGTTGATCTATATTGAACACTTATTTGTGTCAAATAGTGCAAAATTTGTCAAAACATAGATTGGAAAATTCTGAAAATGGCCCTTCAAGATAAATGTGGAAATATTTCGCCTGACGGCACGTGATTTTGATACAAATATCATTCGCGGAATTGCCTAGCAACAAACTTTCATATTACAAATTTATCCGGCAAAATTTCATCTCAAGTGATATTATGTGTATATGATTATTCTTCGATGGTATGTCCGATTTTCGATTTTATTGCATCTAAACCATCTCCTAATGGAATTCTGTTACCATGAAAAATTTTATGGTGATCGATCCAGTAGTGTAGGAGGAGTTAGGTCACAAACGAAATACTTTCTGTCGGCTAAAGAAGAGCTTCTATGAGTTCTACCATCTGGTAGAGAAATCTTCACCTTTGAAAACATTCTGTGAATATTCGAGCTCAGATCATCAATTACAAAAAATATAAAACTAAGAAAAGTTATATTTCTGTGTTACAGAAAAAATTATCAACGTCGTGTAACATACCTAATTTTTCCTCCACCCTAATAAAATTTGAATAATTCATTTTCTATCCACATGGAACAGTGTGTCTATATCAGCTCTCATCTGATTGATATTCATACATAATGACCTGCAGAATACGTCTACAACCTATAAGCAAAGTCATATGATGTGAAAATTTCAGGGAAAGGAATCAGTAAAAATAATTTGCAAAAATTTACCACAAATGAAAATTATCACCATCGTTTGTGGTTCTCTTCGTAGACCATAAAAAGTACGCCTAGGAAGTTCAAGGAAATAGTACCAAGACCCCACTCTCGGCTAAAATAATTTGAAGATCAGACTTCATTATGTCAATAAGAAGTATGATTATAATTCAATCTATGGACAACATGTATGTGGGATACAAATCATTAACTGTGGCGAAATCGTTTCGAATTCATGAACTCAACAATGAACCTTCAGTTTCAGGACGGAGGTTTTGAAACTGAAAAAAAAATATTATTATCAGAATGCATTTCTAGTCCACAGCAATCTATTTCCATTCAGAAAGAAGTTGTGATAACAATTGAAAAACTCTTATTCTCATTCAAGAATGAATCAAAGATAAGCTTCAATTTGGAAAGATTCGATCAGGATTCCCAACGATATAAAATCCCTCACAATCAGGGGTATGAAGCTTACCGTACAACTGTCCCCCTTACTGCCTCAACTGGTCACAGGAATGCACCTCGTAATTCCCCATACGTCCGGACTTTTTGTCCACCGGCAATTGTAGGATACAGAAAGAAATGCACTTCGTCGAAGGCGACTTCAGTTTATTACTTCCAGTCGCTGTCCCTTAGGAAGCGAACTCGCCAAACCGAGTAAACTGGATTCTGCCAGGAAGATTTACCTAATGCTTTCCTTCCGAATCATTTTAGCGTCGCCTCGGTAAAAACAAAACAGACCGCGAAGAAGAACGACTTCTGTCTGCCAATTCATGACGATGTTAGAATTCCGCTCTCGACAGAAACTTCTTTGCTTTTTTTCACTTTTCGACCGAATAAAGTTTGACGAGAAACTTGTTGAATATTTTGCCATTTTATGTGTTGCAATTTTTTCAGTATATTATAATAATAATATAAAATCATAATAATAATATATTATAATAATAATAATATAAGTTCATGAGTTTGCGAACGAAATATTTTCTCTTTTTAGTATACTTGATCGAATGCGTAAACGTCTACGACGAAAAGGAAAATTCTACACCAAGACAAATAATATAACAACGATTTTATCATGACGTATTATTATTATTATTCTGAACGAGGATCTTTATAGCTTCGTTCAGCCTTCCTTCAACTTCGACCACGAGGATCTCTTTTTCTTCACCAGACTTGTTCCTTCAAATACCAAGGAGGTTGTCAATAGCGTTGATGAATCCAACGACATCCATAGGAACCTTAGCTATTACCTCATGAGAATCCAGCACCGACTTCCCCATGCCTCAGCGTGGCTTTGGTAAAAAAAAATGATCGAAGTAAATTTTGAGATGGGGAATTCTATTCATTTGGTATTGGTATTTTCGTTTGAGTAAAGAGAGTATATAAACGATGGAAATTGGCTAGTGGAAATCTATATTATGAAAAAAACTGCAATACAACATGTTGTCATCTTACGGAAGATAAGCATGCAGACCGGTTTCTGACTTATTAGTTGCCATCGCACCGCTTAACTCGATGAAAAATAACAACCAAGATGCAATGTGGACCTTATATTCGATGTCAGGAGACACATCTCAGATATTAGAATTAGATGTCACATCTGGGGGAACTATCCTCACTTCATTACTGACAGATTCCAAGTACATTAATCTCTGTTTTTCGTTTTATACAGTACTCTGATCCAGGTCTCATGCAAAAACTCGGGAATTTCAAAACGCCCTATAAATTCAATGAATAATGCAAGTATAGAGGGTGTACCAATTCAGCGGCCTATAAGACGTTTCTGGGGACCTGGACCTATTTGAAATCTAAAAATTGGGATTGTGATATTGTTCGACATTATCTACAGAGCTAAAATATTCTTGAAGCCTGTCTATTTTCACAGGGTATGAAAAAAAATTTTTCTAAATATTCATTTCTGTTTTTTCGTTTCAAATTTTGATAGAGTATTCAATTCTGAATACATTCCTATTAAAATCGAGGCATTCGTCGAAATACTTTTTAAAATATAAAGAAAAAACTGAAGAAAAACGGGACATAAGAGGGTTCGGTATTATGTTTGTTGTTCCCATACTAAATATCTTATGCACAAACGGTTTTAACATTTTTGAAGTCGAAGACTGTGGAAATATTGTAAATTTCTAAAGTTTTGAAAAAGTCGTCACAAGGTGTTCCAAATGTTGGGTCAAAAATTGGGATCAACTGTGGCTTGTTTTTCGAATTAGAAGTCTATTTTTTATGTTTGCGTTGGATTTTGCGAAGAAAAATAATGATACTGTTCCAACATGTCAATGCACCTGGAATTATTAATTCTTGAGATATTTAGGATTTTTTATTTTATGTCGTACCTAGGGTAAAATTCATAAAATCTGATTCATATCAACAATGACGAATAAAGGTCTGTCACTAGTGAATTATTGTAATAATTCATCTTCTGTGACCATAGATCATTGTTGATATGAAACAGATTTCATGAATTTGACTCTACGTAAGACATAAAATCAGAAAATCCTGAATAACTCAAGAAGTATTAACTTTATGAGCAATAACATGGTAGAACACTATCAATATTTTTCTTCGCAGAATCTAACGCAATCATAAAAATATAGGGTTCTAATTCGAAAATCGAAAATTATAGGCCAATCTTGATCCCAATTTTTGACCCAACATTTCGAACACCCTGTGATGAGTTTTTCAAAATTCTAGAAATTTACAATATTTTCACAGTATTTGACTTCAAAAATGTAAAAACAGTTTGTGCATAAGATATTTAGAAGAGGAATAGCAAAGATAATACCAATACTCTTATCTTCCTTTTTTCTTTATATTTTGTGAAGTATTTCGACCAATGTATTCAGAATTGAATACTCTATCAAAATTTGAAACGAAAAAACTAGCCTGTATAAAAGCTCGGTAGATAATGTCGAGCAATATCATAATCCCAATTTTCAGATTTCCAATAGGTCCAGGTCTCCAAAAACTTCTAATGGGCCGTCGAACTTGGTACACCCTGTATAGGAATATCAACGTACCTGTTGTCACGTCAGAAGGTGAAGATGGGAGAGAGAAAATCTAAATTATGAAGGGAAACCACAGCGGAACGCGCTGTCATTGTACGAAAGAGTAGCAGGCAGATCAGTTTCTGCCTTATTAGTCGTCATCAGTGCTTTTCAACCTGATTGAATGTCATCCAAAATGAAATGTAGACTTAAATTTCCACTTGCCAATCTTCATCGTTAATATGTATGACGTGTTTATGTACATAAATATCCCTACCTAGAGTAACTATAGATAATTTTTGACAATTCAGAATAACCACCGGAAAGTCAGTCAGGTTGCAATTGAAATATTTGATGAGATTGATCCTTTTCTTGGGCTGTAAAGATAGAAACCTTTCACTTCATATTACTGTTTGGCCTCTAAAACCATCGAATCGGGCTAAGCCAATACTGGGAGTGGATCGATACGAGACTTTCCCCGCCATTCACTTTCAGCAATAAGGGACGCAGGATGGTTGGTTGATTCGTTTCTTTCATCTGTTTTCGTTCGGAGAGATCTAGTGGAAAAGAATGATATGGCGCGTCTTGGAACGAATAAATGGGTGGATTATTAGTTTTCCTCATAAAACTCAACGGCATGGGTTCGATCTTTATTCTTCAGGGGGTGTGCCATAAATATGAGAACAACTTTCATGGTTCATGAATGTGACCGACGCTAATGAGGTGGACGTTGCAACTCATTCATCTTACCAAACCCAAAAGAGTTATGAAACAGTTGTTGATGGAAGACAGAAATAAATCCATTTCTTGGACAAAATATTTCGAAACACGTGTGCTTGGACAAAATTGTAGGCATATAGGTCAACTGCATCATTTTTATATTAATGGCATATATTGAAGATGAATTGATCTCTGAAACTGTGGCACTAGGCACTAGAGAGCAAAAGAAAGAGTTTCATATGAAAAGAATAGTGGAAAAAAATTTCGAACAGTCCGAAAATGTGTGCTTTGCAATTTATTATGAAATGGCTGAATATATGGATAAATCCATCATGAATCCAATGCGAAACAAACTGTTCACCTGACAATGTCTCGGCAATTCCTGAAATAAAGTGATCGCAAAGTCTACGAGAAGTATGTCGCTGTCTGAAAATTATTCTCCTAGATAATGAATATCCGATTTAGGAATACAAAAGACAAGTTGGGAAATTATGAGTGAATAATGGATAAAATGGTGAGATGACAAAATTGAATCCAGCGTAAGTCAGTATATGATGGTTCTCTATCGTTCTTAAACCGTGAATTATAATAAAATTGGGAACATGTGGTCCACCTCACCATGAAATAACCCCAGACATCCAAAGCTAAACCCTTGGACGAAGCACAAGGTATACGTATCTTCCACATGTATACGATTCGTATCATTATGCCTCATCCTATCTCATGTTTTTCCCAAGGGATTTCTACGGTAACTCCGAATCGAGCGCGGCTGTAATTGAGCTTTCCATAAGCACAACATAATTTCTGGCCGTTATTGTGGCTTAGTCCGGGCGACTTACTCCGGAGTTACCCTTATGAGGTTGGCAAACTAGACGGGAAGGCTGCCTGGCCTTAATTTTCTGTTTGGCGCGAAGTATGGGCAAATTTCCGACGACGGAGGAAAGCTATTACTTTTTTACGTACGCGGTTTATCATGACTCAGTTTTCGGAATGGAAATAATATATGTAGGAATTAAAATGGGTTCTACAGCGTGGTAAAAAGGAGAAGGTTCAGAATGCTTTTTGTGTGTTCACTCCTTGTAGCTGAAAACACCTCATTTTCAACTAATATACAGGGTGTCCAAAAAAGGGTGTGCGGTATGTATATGTTTAATAAAAACAAAATAATAAATCAGAAGAAAAGTGTTTATAAAAATTCAGGCAAGGTTTTGGAAAATTAAGGGGCAAAGATTATGTTGTCCAAATGTTAACCCTCGCGCTGCTGGCACTCTTCTAATCGAACACGGAAATTAGCCATCACGCGTCTATACATCTCTGGGGAGCGGATATTATGCTTCAATTCTTCTAAAGTTCATTGTTTGTTTGGAAACACTTTCTGTTTAAGGTATCTCCATAAAAAATAATCAAGAGGTATTAGTTCGGGGACTCTGCGGGGGCCAGTTGCTAAGACGAGAGATCACTTTTTCCTGGAAAATATTATTGACAAGCTCAAGTGATTGGTTGGAGGTGTGGCAGGTGGCACAATCTTGTTGAAACCATGTTTCCACATTAAAACCCTCAAAATCTTGTAGCTCTGGAACCAAAAAGTTTCTTAACATATCGCAATACCGTTCACTGTATGTGATCGCCTTCGTCGGTCTTAAAAAACATATAGGCCAACCATGCCTTCACCAGACACGACAGCCCAAACAATAACCTTGGGGCTATGTAGTGATCGTTCATGTTTCTGCCTTGGATTTTCGGATATAAATTATATCATGAAAGCCTAGTTTGATTTCAAAATCTCATATTGGAAAAATATCGGTGCACTTACCTTGTGAAATCGATATTTTTTCCAAGAAAACACATTTTCGTTCTTCCTGGACACAACAAGAACCGCCAACAATCTATAAACTATAAATTCTGAATGAAGGATCCAGTTCTGCATTTGGCATATGAATAGAGTCGAAAAAGATGGTTTACAATTTACAATTCGAACAATACCGTCTTTTAGTTTAAGGCCTTCACGACCGGATATTCTGTATATTCTATACGTTTCGCATACATCTGCGGGAGGCATTTTCAGGGGATTCTTAGTCTGAGATTGTGAATCGACCGCTTCTTTTCCGAGAAATTTCTCCCAATGTCAAAATATCTTTTATATTAACTGACTTTTGACTCTCACCAACCAAACCAACCAAAAAGAAAACATATTCGTGGTGCCGGGGAAAAAAGAGATGAGTCCATTTTTGAGCAAAACGAGATGTCTTGATTCTGGACGCTTTGTAATTTGTTATCAGACTTCAAGTAATTCCGTGGTGATGGGTAAACAGAAGATTACTCCATTTTTGAGCAAAACGAGATATGTCTTTTTTCTAGACGATTCGTAATTTGCAATCAAACTTCAAGTAATTTTCCTGAAAATTCTCAATAATGGGCTTATCTCCTTTTTACCCGACACCACGGAATATGTTCTGGGATAGACAAACATAATATCTTGGATAACAACTCATATTCATCTTTGTAACATAACATGCCTATTCTTTTCCATCAAGTGAAATCAAATCTAGTATAATTTTATGGACAAAGCCTCCTTGAGCATAGCCGACGTCACATAATCTACATTAATCATTCGTTTGCTTCTCCCTATCTAACCAGACATGCTCGTTGAAGAGATATAGCGTGTTTTTACTGAGATTGCGATGTTCGATATCCCAGCTCAGAGTTGCGAATACATTAGGAACTACTTCCAATGCCCAAGAGGATATGGCCAATGTATTTCCCTGTCAGTCTTCTCTTGAATTTTCGATGTTGAACAATTTGTGTGCCTGACGTCGAATTGCATGAAGCTCTCGAATGTATTTCCTCAGATAAGCAATGAAAAGAAATCCAATGGTCTCAGATAGAAAAACTTTGAAGACAATTATTCATACTTTGTATAACTGATAAGCTGGAAAACACATATTAAGTTTCAAATAGTCGGTTATTGTCTCAGAAAAGTCTTTAACATTTTTCTACTGAATGCGGATAAGGTCAAGGGATTCTGAGTAATAAATCAACAATGCAGTACTCACCATTTCACAAACATGGTTTTTTTTTAGTCCGGATAATCAATCCTACAGAACGTAGGGAAATGATAAATCCGTGAACCTGGTATGAAAGTTTGGTGAACCAAATAACTGAATATTCAAATATCATATAGGGGTGTTTTTTTTTAAATAATTCTGGAACAATACGAAACCTTGACAGGTATGAATAAATTAATAGGTATATTATCTAATAGGTAGGTACTGTTATGAATCTCTTTTTAAACATTTTTAACATAGTGAATTTAATTCTGTAATGATCGCCTTACTCTTTTTTCAAGGGTGGGTTCGACCGTGTTTTTAAATGAAATATCATATTTACTCTTTCAAATTCTTGAAATAAAAAAATGGATCCCTTATACAATTTGAAATTATTCAGTTATCTTGTTTATGGTGGTTCTCCGTCCTTCACATTTCATTAAATTTATCTGCAGTTTATCGTTCAAGATCTTGGCTTGATAAATTTTTATTCGTACTTAATTTTTTATTAGTGAAAGTTAAATCAAAATGGTTTTACCGAAACACGTTTTTCTCCGAACGCCGACAAAAATCAACATAAGAGAAAATTTATTCATAGTAGCTCCTTGAACTGCAGGAGAAATGTGATTACTCATGTTGTCGAGCCTGAGCCCAGATCGGAAATGATATTAAGGTGGGACACTTTTTACTTATTCGGTTGAAACTTCATGCATGGAAGGTTGATAATGAATAATGCATTCTTCGACTCAATGAGGTTATACTGACTGCCTTAGCAATTTCAACATACGATTCAATCAATAATAACTGCAGTTATCTCAATGCTCAACTCTAATCAGAATATCATTTCGGTCATTTTTTTGGGCAATTGCATGGGCATGTTCCACAATAAGATCATGTTAATGACACCGGTCCAGTCAATTTAAATCAACTTGTTATTTTATAACCTAATCATTAATATGACCTTCAATATGTACATATAATGACATAAATGTGCTAGAACTTAGAACTGTATTTCTCTAATTCTGTGTAGAGTCCGTTCATTCTGTCACACCTTGTAGAACAAAATCGCGGTGGAATAACCCAGTTTTACAATGTTTTTATGGATATATTTTTTCATTATATGTTAGCCTCCTGGTACAGATTTACATAAATTTAAATAAATTTAAAAAAATAAATAAATTCGTGAAAGAGAAAACAGTTCTGCCAATCAATATTTTTCAATGCAAAAATCACTTAACGTCATTTATAGAAATATTCTATCAATAAAAATTCAATGAATTAGAGAAAAATTACGCCCCCAAAAAAAGGCTCATTCTATCACTCGTTCACAATATTGGAAAATTTTCTCAATAAATGAAGTTATATATTCATACACAAGATATTGCAGGAGGATAAAAAAGTTCAGAGACAAAAAAAGTTATTATAAAGTCTAGGACCTGGGAGAAATTCAAATCTGAACGAAATTACAGTGGATAATAATACGAAACTAGGGGAAGAATCCACAAAAGATACAAGTCATCATATATTTCTACCCTTCTATGAAGCACTTGGATTACAGTAGAGATTGATTACTGCTGGGGGAAAATAAATAATAATAGGAATAATTATTATTCCTTTATTTTCTTTATTTCACATATTACAACAAAATACATGATTATGAAAGTGGAAAATTTTCACCTTTGAGCATTACACTTGCTTGAGAAAATGACAAGAAAAGTTACTTTTGTTCCTCTTGATAGTGATAAAAAGGAACAAAAATTACTTGAATTCACTGTTGTGTAGATAATAATAGTTTGAAAACTTCGTATTCTGACATAGCGTAAGGTTCTAGATTTACCAGCATATCTCTAACTTGCTTCTTGAATATTTTTTCATTGTTCAGCATTTTCAACGCTAGGGGCAATTTGTTGTAAGCTGACATACCAGAGTGAAAGAATCCGCCTTCTTTATATTGAAAGAGTCTGTAATTGGGTAAATTATTTTTTGAATTGGTAGCCCTTTTTGTTTTTAGATAGAGTGCTTACTTTTGTAGAAGAAGACAATTAGTTCATAAAGATATAAACCGGACAAAGATGGGATGTTATTTGTTTTGAATTTGTTCCTACAAGTTTCATTGTACTTCAAACCCAAAATGGTTCAAAGGGCGCTTTTTTGGATGATGAATAAGTCGCCAATGTCTCTACTCTTTCTCCAAAATATTAATTCCAATTTAAGTATGAATTTGCACCTCTTTAGGACACTTTTTGCGGGAGGTGATACGCTGTCAGATTTCTGCTCGCTCTCAGTACAAACAGATGAAATCATCTCCTACAATGAGCAGCAAGTCTGTTTTCCTAAGAAAGACTTTCGACACAAATTGCACCACGTTTGAAGTGAATTAGGATATTTTAAAGAAGTCTTCAAAAAGTGTAGTATCATAATTCATGATCTGATCCCCCCTGAGAAAAGAGTTTTTTTTTCATTAAGCTTTTCGAATAAAATCTATTTAACTTCCCAACAATGACAGTGAAAAGTAGTGTGGACCTATGCTCAATTACCAATGGACTCTGATTTTAGCAGGTGTTTGGGCAGCAATTGGCAAGGGGGTTCTGAACCTGGAAGAGGTGATTAGGCAAATAAATTACGGTGATTAGGAGATTCAAGCATCCAAATGCTTCAGTTATACTTCTCGAAAGTTACTAATGATACAGATAAACGCCAAGATTATAGATCAGACTTAACTTCTTGACACTCCTGGGTTTTTTGTTACATTAAGGAGGCTGATATTAATTGACTATGAGGGTTTCTTCGCTATTACTACTTCTCCTTTCTTCATAATCATTTCCAAGATAAAAACCTTCAATCAAAGTCGCAATTTGTCCATTAGGGGAAAAATAAGATTCCAAACAGTGGTATTCAATGCAGGCTGGTTCTGTATAAATATATGACTACAGTTGAAGTTTTGGATAGATAGATATATGTGAGAACATAATCCCCGGGGTTTCCTTTGCA
Organism: Hippodamia convergens; assembly: GCA_038502775.1. NCBI lineage: Eukaryota > Metazoa > Arthropoda > Insecta > Coleoptera > Coccinellidae > Hippodamia > Hippodamia convergens. Next base: position 20,231,006 of record CM076610.1, read on the forward strand.
CCTTATTGGGATAACCTGTTTTATTCGATGAAAATTATCATTGAAAGTTGAGGGTTCTCTCTTCATCTAAAATATTCTGGGGAGAAGTTGAAATGATTCGAAAAAAACGGTTGGAATACAGGTACAGTAGAAACCGCTTATAATGACATTGAGGGGAAATGAAAAACACGTCATAACAAGCGGAAGTCAAATAAAGCAGAATTTTAACCAATTGATAGTATTTCTCATGGTTTCAGTTTGAGAAAGAAGGACAAATCATATGTTTCCCTCATTGAAAAAATAAAAAAATATTATGTTCTCTTAAAAAAAAAACTAAAAATAAAGAGTTTTTAGAAAAAATCGGATATTTTAATTTGTGCTTACACTTGAAATAATAACTTCTAACACCATTGTGCAACGTAGACATGGCCTTGTTTAGCCTGTCGTACGCGTATGTCTCCTATCTCATATCGTATCAAACCTCTTCGCATGAAAAGGGGTGAGGTGGCTCGAGAAAACGATCGAGCGGTCACTATAAACGGAAAAGTTTTCTATAAATAATGTTGTTGTATCTGAAATCATGTCATGTCATGATGTCAGTATAAGCGAAGTCAATAAATCCGAACTCTGTTGTGAGGAGTTTTGAATGACAACAAACTTAACACAGCAATTGCGTCATAATAAGCGATTGGTCAATATAGCCGAAGTCATAATAATCGTATTCTACTGTATAGGAAAATAATCTGCAGAAATGGAGTCCAGTCCAAAATTGATAATTTGACATAAAAATCATAAGTTGAAGGAGAGTTGTACCTCATTTTCTGAATTTTGATGTCAACAAAAAATCTAACTACACAAACTTCGTCTCAGCCTGATTTCTTGGAAAAATCCCCATACAAGCACAGTTCATTGACAAATTTTCTGACAAGATTTTATCCTATCAACAAGGAATGATGAATATAATGATATTTTATTTTTTCATTTCTCATAATGAAAATTCTTTCAGTATATTCAATTGAGACCCGAAAACCACTTTTTCTGTTATAAAAAAGATTGAAAGTACCGTTTGCTAATGTTTTATAAAGGGTCGTCTCATTATGCTACTTCAAATTCTGCTCGACACTCAATATCAACTCAACATCTCGAGTTCATCGTCTCAAATAAACAGAGAAGTTGGATCCATTTCCCTACATCCAACAGTTGTGCAATGCTTCAGGTGCATCAATAAATCAGTTTCTATGCATCGCAAAAACCTTGTGCTTCCAAATCGAAGCTACCGAATCAGGGAAATACTTCAATGGTTTCGTTATTCAGGTTCTAGCAGACGTTCCATAAAATTTATGGAAGTGGCGATGCTTTGACTATAAATATTTATTGGGAAGCCACGCACTATAAAAGCAGGAAAATTTCGAAGGAAATTCGTTTAGAGTTGCAGATGGATAATCGAAGTGCAGTTGAGTGTATCTTATATCCGCAGGAAAAAGGAGCAACGATTTTATTCATTCGATAAATTGGAGTTGAACTTACCTGCTGGTGGTCTGTAATAATTCAATGTGTTTGGATTTGAAGCGAGACTTGGAAGAGGCAATCCGGCACTTTCAGTAAGATCCTTCCACAGATTTTCATTGATTTCAATTTGAGGTTTAAATCGCTTTGTCTGTTATGGGTTGTACGATTCTATTGATGAGTGCTGGGAGGAAAGTTTTCAGAAAATCGTTTTTGAGAATATTTTTCCTTTTCGACATTTATCTAGATCTAGATAGATAGATATATGAAATTCGAACATAGATGAAGCTGGTCCAAAATGTGATAGTCCACATGACCCCATGAAGGTGGCACCAATCACACAAAAATGATGATACAATGATGTATTCTACTTTTAAATCCTTTTCGAAGAACATTTAAAAAAATGTCTGATGTCAGTTATATAGTGCAGGATCCACTTTCCATTTCTGCACTTGATTACTATCAAGCTAATTTACGTGAGTAACTTCTTTTTGATGAGACGACCAACAATAACCTGGTAGCTAATAGATTAGCAAGGGATTAAATCTGTCGATCTGATGATTCTAATAAATTTCTTACTAACTGGATTATTTTTTTTTAATCCGTAAATAATAATTTCAATTATTTCAAAAAATATTTGTCCTACAGGCTGAAGGACCCTTGGCCGATGGCGAATTGCATAGGCAATAAAGAACTGTTAATAATAATATTTGGTTTTTGGTTTGATTAAAGAATCTCTCTTCCTTCCAACATGTATCGATAACGAGGTCATCAAAAATGATTACTTTCCAGCAAATTTTTTTTCATATTTACTTAATACTTTCAATTGCAGCAGATTGCTAATACTGCTACTAGATGGTTGATGTTATGTTTGTTTCGAATAAAGTGGAGGTCCTCGAAATGAGTGTTATTGATGCCTCCGATATATTTGATCTCCATCTGGTAAGTTGTTGTTTGGGAATTCAAATTGCCGAGCGAATAAACAGGTCAATTAATATGAGAAAGAGTGGATAAGGATTCACTAGGGACGTTCTTACAGCAGGCTCCATTCGAAAATATTTCCTATATCCATGATATTAATCAAAAGGTCCTTTTCCTGAATGAGTTGCTTACGAATATATTCGATACACTAGCTCCTATGAAGAGTATAGTTATAAAACATCCTAAACATCCTTGGCTATCTCATATTGTTCAGTATATGATAAAATTAAAAGAATCAGGTCCAAAAAGTCGAGGAAGAATTCACATTGGGATTGGGGTTACTATAAGCACCTGAGGAATCAAACCAATATAGCGATCGTTTCTGAAAAAAAAGTTATCTGCAGTATCTTGTAAATGTTTATTATGGAGGAAAATGAAACAACTGAGCGTTCATAACAGATTCCAAGCATCGTTGATACCCGACTGTCTGAATATTCCTGATGACATAAATGATCACTTTCTACAAGCCTCTCGGAATGTTACCCTACCCGATCCCATTTTATTAAATTTTCATTCACATGATAGAAAGTGTGATTTTGACTGTATCTTCAATTTCAGAATTGTAGATAGCTCAGGCGTGGAAAAATATTTGATACGGATAAAATCAGCAGCTATAGGCCCCGATTTAATAAACCTTGAAATGGTCCGGTTTTGTTGTGTTAGGATTTTGCCATATTTGACGAATATATTGAATTTTTGTCTGCTCGAATCTGTCTTTCCTGAGTGGTGGAAGAAATCACTCCTTTACCAAAGAAAAGAATATATCAGAACTGATTTGCGCCCAATTAGTATTCTTCCCTGTTTATCAAAGCTATTGGAAAGGATTATTTATGATGAGATTTCTGAACACTTGAGGAAGTATGAAATTTTCCAAACTTCTCAATCTGGCTTTCTACCAAGATTGAGTTGTGCAACTGCTTAATTGGATATAACGGACGATATAATCAGAGATACGAATCATGGAGACTACAGTTTTGGTAGTGTTAGACTACTCAAGGGCATTCGATTCAGTAAGTCATGAACTCTTGATTTCTATTTTGCCTTATATCGGATTGTCGGATTCTGCTTTCAATATGGTTCGCAGATATTCTCGATGGTAGTACTCTGTTCGTTGAAAGATCGGGAGGACGGTCAGAGAAAGTAAGTGTTCGCTGTGATATTCCCCAAGGATCCATTTTGAGCCCCTTGCTGTTTAGCATATACACAAATAATTAAGCATCTTGTTTAGTTCATTGTAAGGTACATCAATATGCTGATGATACACATATTTATTATTCATTCTTATCATCGGATTGGCTTCGTGCTAAACAAAACTTGGAGGATGATATCAGAAGATTGGTTTCTTTTTACAGCGTCATGACTTGCACATCGACCCTGTCAAATCCCCGGTTTTGGTATTTGGGAGGGAGAGAGATTTCATTCGATCTGTTTTCAATTTGCAGGTGGGGAATACTCATTTGATCTGTGAGCAGGTGGCAAGAAACTTGAGGCTCTATATCGATACCGGATTACGCTTTAGAACTCATGTGGGAAAATGTTTGCAACGAGCTTACACATCGTTGAAGATGCTCTATCCTCATCGACATGTTTTGAATAAAAGTATGAAGATAATTCTAAGTGATGCTTTGGATTTCAGCTATTTAAATTTTTGTGATACTGTTTCTGCACCTTGCCTAGACTTGAGAGGTAGGTTGAGAATTGAGTGTGTATAAGAATCGTGTTCAAGATTTATTTATTGAATTAGGAAGTTAGAACGGGTATCGCATAAACTGAAAGACACTAAATATCTGACAATGGACAAATAGAAAATTTCACTCTTTGATTTTGATGAAGTTATAATGAGTGGATTTCCTCTATATTCATCACAAAACAAAATATCGCACTAATGTCCACAATTTGAATCTGAGACAAAGGGGACTTATTTCGCCGCCTTTATTTCGACGTGTATTCACTTATAACATTTTTGCATCGTATAATGGGACTTCCAAGTGAACTGAAACTTGTTTGCGTTAAAAAAAATGAAGACGTTGCTTCAAGATATTAGGTAAGTCTAAATAATGAAAAATCACTATGTGGCCTGACAGATGAGCACTCATTTTCATTCGCGAGTTTTACGTATATTTTTTTTCTTTTTTTAATATCGCTTTCTCATATTATTTGAATAATTTCATAAATGGATACAATTAATTGTTCATCTTTTCTGAATTGTTTTCAGTTCCTTTTCACATTCAAATTTTTTATATCAAATGGAGAATTGAATATTGATGTAATTTGTTTTTCTTATGAGTGTGAATGAAGATGATTATTATTATTATTATCATTATTATTATAAATAAACAATCATATTGTCCTACAAATTTTGTGGTAGTAGTACAGATCTGTGATGTAAAAATAATTACTATCACTATTATCGTGAATAGCTTAATTTCGACGAGCCGCCCAACAATTTCCTGTACGAAAATTTTCGATGGTGGTAGCTCACCGTGGTTGCAAGAATATCGTCATATCTCGAGATAATTATCTAATTTATTCGAAGAAAAATATCTTACAAAAGCTATGGTTTGATGAAAAGTCCCCTCCTTTCAACATGAATCGATAACGAGGTCATCAAAAATGATTAGTAAACAATTTTTTTTTACTTAGTTAGTATTTATATGATGTCAAACCGTTCTTCTCATTCTGTCGGGCAAAAATATTACGATCAATCGAACCATAAAGTTTGTAGGACATATATCTTTACAAATAATTCAGATAATTGAGGCTGAATAGTAATTAAATGCAAAAATGGAACGTGGATTCTATGATAATTATATGTCAAAGTTCTGCAAGATAACTCAAATACATTTTTCTTATAAAGAAAATTGGGGGTAATCTCCAACCTCGGCCATTTTGGGTGTAGGTAGATGAAATTGAATCAGTCATAGCAAGACGCCGTGTCCAGAAATTATTAAAAACTATTGGAAAATTAGCTCCTAAATTTCGAAATCGATTCAGTGTAAATTACATTCCACTCCCCCTCATGAAACAACACTGGTGGTCATGAAATACAGGGGTCAGGTTTCATCGTCCTGCTGCAAGGCAGGCTCAGACGAGCTACTAATTGAATCCATTTAGTATCGAAGTGGCTAACGCGATTTAAATTAACGAAAGTTAGTTTCCTTATCCATGCATGTCTGCATCAATACCTCCTCTGGGATGATGGAATCTTGGGCGACAACGTTTATAGTCACCTTATTTGTTTTTCGCCTCGAACAAATTAGAAAATATGTTTTTTTATCGTTCTTTACATTGCAACTAATGATTTCAGTCAAATGAAAAAGCACATTTAGAATATCCAAACGAGTCTAATTTTCCATACACTTGAATTAAGGGTAGAAGTGAAATGAAACGAACGAGATAATAAATGTTCATGTATCAATACATGAAATAGGAAATGAAAATAATAAATGCGGTGGCCGAAGTTTAAGGTTGAACAACTGTCAAAATCTCGTCCGACGCAAAAGTCCTGAGCCAACTAGAAGGCAGGAGAGTCGGTCATATTCACTGCTATGTTTGAGGGAAGTAACGTAATATTGAAAAACAACGCACGTTATGTTATTTGTTAGGATTTGTTTTGAATAATTAATAAGAATAAGCTTTGTGTTTAATCGAATTGGCGGAAGATCGCCTATTGTTTTCAATCAAAAAATTAGTAGGGACGCTAAATTCTGCTTCAAACTCCGAGTTTTGAATCAGATGCGCACGCATAATAAATGCGAGATATTATTAAGCGCAAGCATCTGATTTGCGACTCAATACTCAAGGTAATTCCGAATTTAGTGTAGTGACAAGCGACCCTAATGCAACGATTTTTTTGTGTCTTTTATTCTATTTCGTCGTAGATTCTGCCTTAACAACTTTATAGGTTAACTTTCCTCGAGTATATAGTCAATTTACTCCGGACACTGGGTAGGTTGAACAGTTTGTCCTTTTATACGAAAGAACCTTTTTACCACTTTTTCAAACTTCAATAGTGAATCTATCAACTAAACATGTTTTCAAATCAATATACTCTAAAGAAATAAAAATAGAAACTCCCCGGCCTCCCCTACATAATATCTCTTTGATGAAAAAACTGACTGTTCGAAGTGAAAGCTCAAGTGACTAAATTTATATTTTCTACCCAGTAGCATTTGAAAAGTGCAACACCAAGGATTCCAGGCCTTAAATTCAATCTTGACCGTCAGTTTCTCAATAATAATTAATAATAATTTATTAATCCTTTCAGACATAACATTGATGTATTGGATGGGTCAAATATGCAACTCATGATGCTAAATACAATAAATAGACAACAATATTTTTACATCAACAACCACGTAATGAAATTTCATCTCGTACAATCATGATAAATGGAAAACATGTAGGACGCTTAAGAAGTTTATCATTATTATCAGTTTGTCATTTTTGACAATTCTCGGAATAAGTCGTAGTTTTTGGTCCTGAAAAATATTCTGTTTTCTTGTGTTATAAAATGTTTGGTTTATCTATGGGAGATGATTGCCTTTCATTGGGGTCCCGTAGCGGTCTTCAAACATCTGAAGTGCCGAAAAATCATCAACTGGAAGGTCGTATCCGGTTTGAAAAACCCTCACGACCAGAGAGCAAGAATTTGTGGATTTTGAATTTGAATATCGAAGGAATTTCGAAAGACAAGTGTGATTACGTCTCCAAATTAGCTGATGAACATGGTGTCGAAGTGATTCTTCTGCGAAAAACCCACACGGCAACAGAAAAAAATCCTCGTGAAAGAGGACAGTTGAAAGGTTATGTATTAATTGATTTTTTACAAGTTTAGCTTATTATGTTAAAAAATTATCAGTTCGTAATTTTTCAACAGATTCGGAAAGGGGAAATCGATGGAGTTTTTTTCATTTCTTTCAAATTTTGTGACATTTCTGTCATAAATATTTATAAACCTCCGAACATTATTTGTCCAAGAAATCTGAATGTTGATGTTTTTTGAAGCAGCAAATGCATTTGCTTATTCTGAATAATCGGTTTCTTTTCTGCTTTTGTCTTTTTTCATTTCAGATTAAGAATTGCGAGCGTTTTGGGAAGAATCTGTTTATCCGAGCCCATCCACAGATAACATGAAGATGATCACACTGCTGTCTTTCAAGATTTTCCTGATATTTAATATTTAATGTTATTTTTTTTTACAGGGAGACAGGTTTTTTCGGCTGAGGTTTTTTCCCCTGGCTGTATAGTATCGTATGATACTAGTGATGATAGTATCGTATGATTCTATAGTATCATACTAAGAATGTTATGATATCCCGTTCTTTTTTTACCTCAGCTTAGGTACTTTTTGTTTCAACATTTATTCTATTATTTTAGCTCTCTTTTTCATAAGAATATATATATATATATATATCATAGATAGATTTAAAATATGAGTATTTAGTAATAAAAATCGAAGAAAAAAACTGGTACAAGGCAGATATTTCGAATTTTGCGGTCTTGTGAACTGGAATATTCATCTAATCCGAGTGCCTAGTTCGATAATTGTGAAAGGATGAGTTCTTCCTTAGCGAATCCAATCTAGATCTGATGTACATCAGCACACTTTAAATATAAAAACATGGTAGGGTCAGAATGTTCCGGGAGTTGGCAATTTCAGGCATTTTGCAATAGCCTTATAGAGTTAAGGCGACGCATAGGGAGCCCTTGTCTCGCAAACTGTAATCATATCAGGATTCTGGATTCCATTGATGAAAAAAAACAAATAAGACAGGACCAAGAACAGTCCCTTGTGGAATTTCTTCAGTTGGGATGAGTAGGTTGCTTTTCACCCCCACGAGTTTCAAGCAAACTCCCCTCACTCCAATCATATTCAACCTGTTCGAAAGCAATTCGTGCGAGATGGTATGAAAGGTCTTTGGTATATCCAAAAACACCGATAGGGTTTTTTCGCTTTCATTTAAGTTATATAAAATATTTGCCAGAGTTGTTAAATTACACAAATTGTAGAAACGAATTGTTCCAAGTATAATATGAGTCTGGATTTCAAACTTTTCTCGAAAACTTTAGCATGGTCTTCATCCAACAGAAAAAGATACTTCGCACTATGTTGAAGAAACCTAGGACATTTTCCTGCCGGGGTATCTTCAGGAAACTGCTTGATTTTTGTTAAGAGTGATCCCACACTTCTCGGCACGACTCGAGACGTGAATAACTTTTACAATCTTAGGTGTACTGGTAACGTGAATATTCCACAGCACAGACTCGCCTTAACTGCGAGAAGTCCTGTGGTAATGCCAGTCAAATTGTTTAATAAACTTCCACACTGTCCTTTAAGTCAATAACAGGCTTACCTTAGTTTAAGAGTGAAATTAAAAAAATGTTAATAGCTGGCTCATTTTATTCCATAGATGAGTATTTATTGTACCAGTTCAAATAGTTTTGAGTCAATTTATTGGTTTGAGATTTGTGTTTGAATTGTTCTTTTATACCTATTTGTGCTTTGTTCTGCTGACATATTCCTATACTTATTTTTTGTAAGTCTAATGGAAGTTAATAAATAATAATAAATAATAATAATAATGGTTATTTATCACTGAAATGGGTCTATAATTCGATTCCCGATTCATACAAAGATGTTATCTGAGATTTTTTGCATCAAGGCAAACTGATGGCGCTCATAACTGTACTCTCTTTGTTTCCTATGTTCCTAACCCTTTAATCTATGTCCATTTATATTTAGTCAATCCAATTCTCGTTTTGTCTGTACTAGCAAACTGATTTAAACTTTGTGAGGGACCGCAGTCATAACGAGTGCATTGAAGTCGACCCGATCGAACTCAATTAGTAGGAATTCATCTGTATTTGACCAATAGATACCTGTATATCCTGCACTTGCTAAGTTTTAATGAATCCGAGTTGCCGTCGACGATGGAACAAGAACGGGGGGCCGGGACAGTTTGTTATCAACTAATTAATTCATCCCGCTAAACACCAGCACAGTATTATTAGATGGAAATTTATTCTGTCTGGCGTATGATGAATTGTTTTCCGATAAAACGGCGGCTGGGATAAGTTTAGGAATTTATTTTGTCTTGGCGATTTTTAGCGTGAAGTTCGGAAAGCTTAGGGCGAAAAGAGTTGCGGAACGTTATATTGTTGAGCAGAAGGGAGTTTCTTTGGAGATTACTTTGGATTTAGAGTCAGTTATCGCATTGAAAGAACTGTCACTCCATTCTACATAGAAACTTGAAAGTTTCAAGTTACACTTCCGCACATTATCGAAAATCGGAGGGCAGAAATTTTTAGGATATCTTCAATTTGGATAAGACCAGCTCACTTTTTTGTAAGAAATTACATACCCAACTCAATATGTTCGGAAAAACAACATTGGCTAACAGATTTTTATTTCGAGCAGACTCATTTTAGAGGTGGTTGATATATAGCCACCAAAAAAATCGACAGATAAGTGTAAATAAAATCAGCATATTTCTGAAATACATTTTTTCCTTTACTTCAGTCATTGACTCAACCTCACACATATTTCCCCGATTATTAATGTATTATTGGCGGAGAACATGACAGGTCCAATTCCTTTTCAAGAGTAGAATTTTCCTACATCTTCTTTGGAAACAAAGAATTCCTTATGGAGAGCTGCACCGCGGACATTCGTGAAGTCGAATTTTCGCACATCTACATTTCAAATGTTTCATCGAGTCCCAGCCTGAAAATCTTCAGGAATTCATCAGTTCTGTGAATATTGAATTGTAATCCAAAAAATCCATCATTTGGGCAGACTATTTCGAAGAAATATCGTAACAGATTAAAGATATTTTTCGTAATATGACTACACCTTTTCCAATTGTGATTCGGAAAACGTAAAATGTTAATGAGCAAATTAGATTTCAGATGATGGAAATTGTAATTCAGAATAGTTAGCTGATATCCAGAATGGAGAATTTGAATTTCAGAATAAGGACTTATGTTCAGGAAGGGTAATATGAATTTCAGGATTGTAATAAGTAGGTATGTTCCTATATGTAATTCAGAAAGAGAAAAATTGTCAATGTGACAATTCAGAAATCAAACCTAAAATCTCTAGGTCCTCCAATGATGGAGGTTTAGAAATTGTACGGGCAACCTAACACCAATGAAGTTGACAATTTTTTTCTTCCTCATTCCTTTTTACTTCGTCATTCAACAAGCCCAGGAATACGACTGAAGATATAAGACGAGCGAGTAAGTGGACTATGAGAATGATTACTTAAAACGTACGGGGTATATCGAGTACCAGTAAATTATTAATTTTTGGAGGATGAGTTGGATAGGAGGGTGATCATGTAGTACTAGAACACAAAGATTATAGAGAAGAAAGGTTGGAAATGAAACACCTACACTCAAGTCAGCGCCATCTCGTTCTTCCGAGTTCATTCAGGTAATATCTAGTAATCATGATTTCAGTGCCAAAGATAGGAAACAGCCATAAATCAGTAATGTTAAAAACCGACTACGATTTTTCGTTGTTAGGAATTGTGAAAGTTTGGATCTATGTATAGATAACTACATAGGTAATTTGTGATTCAAATTGAGATATGATTTCTTTAGAAATGGGTGGAAGAAAATATGGTTTCTCGTGAGCACTGTCTACTCTCGCAGTAGGTACCTACGTTGATACCTAAAGGTATGTTCATCCTTGAGACCACAAATGTGCGTCTACTTGTTACCCGGTGATTTCTTAAGACTTATTACATTGTCTGAAATTGAATTGATAACTTCTGAAATATAATTTTCTCTATTTCAGTATCAGTATCGAAACTCATTACAGCATTGTTTTCAGTTATATATTTCGTTTTGTGGTTGTCAGTGCTGACTTTAGATCCTCTCAGTTTTCAAATCAAATCAATTCAAATTCCGTATTCTATCAAATTTCGTAAGTCACACCAACTGCCAAGATACAATACAAAAGTCACTAATCTGAACTTTTATTTTAAATTCAAGAGTATTTACAAAACTTGACTGCAACAGAGAAAATATCGTCTAATACTCGATGCAGAAGGCAATTCCAACACTTATGCTTTCGCTCCTTCGTCGCTCGTTTTCGAATTTCGCATTCGTGTTGGAATAGGAGCTCATTCTGTAACTTGTTTTAGAATATACTATTCTTTCTCTGGAATATAATTTGTTTTTGAATTTCATTTCACTGTCCTGAATAAAAACTTTGCTGTTCTTAATACCAACTTCCTAATTTGAATTTTAATTTCATCTTTCCAACATTGAACTATCTCTTCTCGAATTCAATTTCGCTTTTCTGAACCTGCCTTTTTTTCTGAATCACAATTGAAAAAAGGTGTAGAAAGTGTTACTTAACTTTCGAACGGAGATTGTAAAAAAACACATCACCCATCAGACACCGCTCAAGATCCGGGAAAATGTTTCGGAACTAAAGGCGTCTGTTAGTATTGAAAAATTTCAACTCTAAACGGGGTGTTTTTGAAGGCGATTCCTTTTTTACAGCTGGTACAATTCATCAAGAGAGATAATTTCGGCTCATATGAAATATTCAATATAGAAAGACTGTAGACAATCTTGGAATCTATATCTCAATACGACTCGAAAAAACCCCCAGAATATAAACAAGGTACTGGTCATTCTCTTCGATCTTTTCTCGGTAAAAAATTCATCGTGAATTTGTATATTTCTGTTCCAACTATCATTAGGCAAAGTTTCCTAAAAACGCATGAAAGTAAAATTTTTTGAGTTAATACGTCATATAACAAAAAAATAAACAAGTTCACAAACTCAACTAGATCTCAAATAAATCTAAATTACTAAAAAAATTGGTCTGGTTCGAACAGTTTTCCTGTTTCTCGTCCCGAACTATTTTACTTTTCGTCAGACATCCTTTATGATGAGAGCAAATTGTTTTACATACTCATTCGTTCACTTCAATAATGGGGTATAACCCACAGTGACTGCTGGAAATTCAATCGAAAAACTCATATTCCTAAGGGGTGTCAAATTAATTTCAAATTAAATTCGTTTCAGGGGTAATATCCTGTGGCTAGCGCAGCACAGCAGTAATTGGTTTCTGCCTGGTTTCTATCTTCAGTTTCCTGAATCGTTCTTTTAATTTGTGAATTTCGAACCCTAGCAGGAAAAGGGAGGGCAGCAAAGGATGAACGAATATTTGGAATGTGAATATTTATCAACATGGAATAGAAACCTGCTGAGATTTCAAAGTGTGCCCACGAATAAATTAATTTGTTTAATATTCGTTTCGATATAAAGCGTCCAATTAACTTTACAGGGTGAATCCTCTTGAACTGTACTCTGTGTCCCATTTTGGTTGGGAGTGCACTATATCTGAGTTATTATTAAAGATAGAGACATGCGGTTCTCGCGAACATTTATCCCTTTTTCGAGAAACTTTTAAAGCAAGGACAGAAATAGTCCAACTACTTTTGTTCCTAAAATACAGGGTGAAAACGAAAATGTTCATTTTTGGAGATGATTCTTCAGACCCTTCTTATGAGAGAAAAAAAATGAAAACTGTTTACCTATATCAGATATTCTGCATTAAAGTCAGTGGAGTATTTAAATTATTTTTAGAGCTCTGTGTTCAAGATTGGGCACAAACTTGTTTTTTTCTGAATATAAAGAACACTCTATATATTTTAACTTCAAATTTTTCAAATTTTTTTCTTAAACATTGATATATCACAACCGAGATCACAACATAATCCTCGATGAATTTCAGCTTCAGATGTGAGAAAAATTCGTTTGTATGGACGTCTTTTTAATATTATTAATTTCAAACATGAACTAAAAATATGACTATTTACTATTCATTAATATTTTTATGTATGTTCAACTTTCATGCATGTGTGAAAGAATTCATGGCCTACAATTAAAGAAACAAACACCAATATGTAGATTTTTTTGATTTTTGAAGCTGCCATTTATGAAAGATTCGGTTATGGTACTTACATTAATGTATTCAGAAAAAAATTTCAAAAACTCAACGTAAAAATACACAGGCAGAACAATTTTTTTCTCAATCATCATTCACACTGAAGTTATTATGTACTGAAAGTTCGAGTGGCAAAGAGCTTGAAGCGAGGCTTGAAGGGATATTTCTTCGATATTGTAATCTGAATCAAATTAAGTATCAAGAATACCGAATCAGATTTTTTTCAAGTGTTATAGGTCCGGAGAGACATAATCCATGACCTGCTAGATCTCCGGAACCATCACCCCTAGACTATTCCCGATTAGAAAGGATACGGAAGTGATGAAAATCTTCTTCTTCTTAAGTTCAGGCTCGAAACTGGATTCAGATATAATTTCGAGCACTTTTTGTGAATATTTCACTTCTGTTTGAGTTTCAACTTCATATAATCAAACGGTTCTTTTTCATCAACAGAAAATATAATTCCAATGCACTGAAAACATAAAGTAGTCGAGTTTTCGGATTTTCTTTGAATAATATTTGAAAACTCTATTTTATGCAGTTACAACGTTGAGAAATTTTCTGTCTGAATGAAATTGAAAAAAATTTTCTCATTCGAATTTCTTGAAAAATGTTCTATATCAAAGACGTGCGCTGATTTTCGAAAAAAAGTTCCGAAATCGAACAATTTATAGTAGATCGATTAAATGCGTGACATGAGCATTTCTGACCAAAATAATCAATTTTAACCATGATGATCATGGAAGAAATAGGAAACTGTGAAGTTTTCAGTTTTTTTAAAACACTCAACGACTGAAGAACTACCATCATAGATTCTTGTTTATTCATTATATCAAGTATCTTCATAAATATTGTACTCCAATATATGAAGTCAAACCTCTTTCACAATGTCAAAGACAAATATCCGATCGGAGACCACTAATATTGTTTCAGAGAATTTTTGCAGTTTCCACTGATCTATTTATTTCCTTTTTACTACGTTTACTATTTATGTTCTGGCATGAAATATGGGGTTGATAATGACTTGAGAATGAAACTGGAATAGATTTTTTATGGCACTCTGGCTGAGATGAAGTTCTGATAATACCAATTTTAATTACGAATTACGACCAACACTCCCGGAACTGTTTAAACGAGATAATGAAAAATTTCCCAGCATTCTGATGAACACCGTTATATATTGTGAAAGGGGAGGTTCATACTCTGGCTATGAAAGGAAGAAATACTGCACTCTCCCATATCCCCCCATTTAAACGTTTATCCAACTTTATACACAGGTGTTTAGCATTTTGGACTTAAACAGTTCATATAACTACCTATAAATCCTCTGCGAACCACCCCTGCGTCGAGTCGGCAGGACCCCAACTCATACTCTTCTGTCTGGAGTCCACGAGCTGCCATGCCGACCACCGCCGACAGAACCCCGCGAGGGGAGGTGATTTTGGGGACGGCGTCGCTCTAACAGACTAACAGCAAATTTCCTCTTCCAATTCTCTGCTCGAATTCCTCAGCCTTACAAGACATGCGACGTCGCGTCGCGGCATGTTTTATTATACGGTATTTTAACAAAAATTTCACGTGCTTATCGGCTTGATAAGGCGATGCGACGTGATAGTGTCGGAATATGTTCGACATTAATTTGTCTGAGTCTGAGAGAGCGAGAATCCGCCTTTGAAAATCCCAAATTTCATTCGTCCTTTCACTCGATCAGTTTTAGTTCAGATGAATTATTTCGTTTCATTCTATTACCTATGTTCGAAAATTGCAACTTCTTTGTGGACATAAAAGATAATTTCGATTCATATTTTCATACTCATATTCATACTGGTGAAAATTCTAAATTCATCACGATTTATCAAAGCTTCTTATAAATCGTGAAAGCTGAAAATTAATTAAATCTTTGAACAATGTTGATATGAGTATTGATTGATAGTGAAAATCACGAAAGTATAGAAATTTGGAAGTGCAAATTGAGACGAAATAAAAAAATTTTTAGGAGGAAAATCTAGAGTTTATACGAACTGAATGGAAATTGGTAAAAATGGTTGACCAAGGTTCGGCTCGAAGGTTCATATTTTCATTTATTTGAAGTATGTTAATTTGAAAATAGGTTCAATTGATAGATTAACTAATGAGCTTTGGAAATAAGTGGCAAAAGGTACTTTATTTTTAGTGGTATAAAGTGGGAAAAAATTATCCACCTACCCCGTTCCTGCAGGAGGTTGACATTTGACCTGGAGTAAGTCGAATATTCACCTGGGGTAGGTTAACTATTCACCTGTGTAAGTTCACCTATGAAGTTGTAAAGCAAAATCTACGAGTAAATGGGATGAAAGACAAAGAAACCACTGCATTACTCATTTTTTCATTAAAATCAATAGGCGATCTCCCGTTACTTTAATTAAATGCAATTTTCTTGAAAACTAGAACTATAGGATTCAGGGCACTCCAAACAAAATGTTTCATCTTCATCATTTTCATCGTCGTCTTTTTCTTCTTAATAGCCTCACGAAGATTTTTTCTTTACCCTTTCCGTCCTGTTTGACATTAATCTACTAGCCCCGAACCAGATTTTAATTTTTAGTTGTTATATGTCAGAACCTTAAAACTGTCAATAACCACAAATAGATGGGCGTTATTACAAACTAGTCAAACCCGCGGCTCCGCTCGCGTAATATTTCAATTTGAACGGTACTGATAGGTCCGCAACCCCACATTCAGAACCTCGTATCGAAGGAGAGACAGGCACATGACTACGTGACAGAGCGATCTTGCGTAGATTCAATAATTTTTTGCTCAAATTCGCATTCGCTCAACCTGCGATTACTTTTGAAGTATCCATCAGGAAACTATACTGTAAAAAGCATTTTTCATCAGGAATGCCGCAGAGAACAATAATTTTTATATTCATTCACTCCATGCCAGTCGGCAGCCTCTTCATATTGAATATTATTTCGAATTGAACTGAAAATGTTAAAAATTGTTATCGTGGGTTGTCCTCAGCAGTTAAACATATGCTGTCGCAGACTTTTTTATAGAACTGACTATATTTATCTATCTCTCTCTATAGTTTACCGAGCGTCTGCCGTGAAAGGCTGAAAAGACCAGGTTATTTACCGAATTTTTCATGAAAACTCGATATTGGACTGGCCGTTAAAAAAATTTTTGTGCTTCAAGTTGATTTTCCTAAAGTTGAACAAAAAGAGAAGCGATCGTCCAAATTTCAGCTTTCTATCTCAATATCAAGGCGTGCCGCCGGTTAATTTTTCTTTTTTTTTCAATATGATTTTCATGAATTTTTTACTTCATTCTTGAATGATTTCCTATCGCTTACAAAAATTAAATTGCAGACACATAAGTATGATCCTAGTAATATCTTGCACGGTATTATTTGAAGGTATTATTGACACAATTCAAGAACACGCGTGAAAAATTCTAGATAGAAAAAAGTGTTATTCTCTGAAATGTTTTCTTCTTATAGTTTTTCTGGATACTTATCAGTAGGTGATTATAACGGTTGAAAAATACTTTTGTTAAGAACATTTTTTTTAATTTAAACATATAAAAATTATCAAGCTACACAAAATAATGTAAAAATTTTCAAGTGAATTGTGTTCCGAGGAATCAGGATATTTCTTCCTGTAGTCTGATAATACTCCTAGACTTGCGCAATCCAAGAGATTTGTGGAATTCTCATCGACCTACACCAGGAAGCTCATAAAGCTGCCACGAGCTGAGCTTCGAGTAATGGTGGGTCTGCTGACGGGACACTGTCGATATAAATATCATTTGTATCGCACGGGAAAGTCAGCAGATGAAACCTGCAAGCTATGTGGATCAGAGAAGGAAACGGCTGAACACATGGTATGCAAGTGTCCAGAGCTGGCGGAACTAAGAACCATTCACATGGGGAAGTCGGTTCTGGATCCACATGAAATAACCGCCAAGGCTCCTAAGGAGGTCGCTGGGTTCATCAACACCATTGATGGCCTCCTTGGGATTTAAATGAAAGAGTTGGGTAAAGAACAAAAGATCCTTGCGATCGAAGTTCCCGGAAGGCTGAACGAAGCCACAACGACCCCTGTTCATGATATTAATAATAATAATAATAATACCTGGATTGAAAATTGCGTCTGGTTTTCATCTCTTGATAAAATATTCACTTAGTCTTCTAATAAACTTTGAATATATCGGACGCATTCAGCAGAAAGAGCGGCAACAAACTGTCACAACAGTCAGCTACTCATCACGTTACCGAAAAGGAGCTCAAGTCAGGTATAGTCCACTGAAATTAGACTTTTGCTTCGGACCAATTCATACAAAAGCAAATGAAGGCTTTTCGGGTAGGTCTCGGTGTCCCAAATGATATCCCAAAAGTCCCCTAGGCGGGAGTGACCGCATAAAATTTGGCAACGCTGTAAATAGCTAAAATCCTGCCTCAATGTGATTTTTCGTGAATATCTCGGTCCCTATGGAACTTACGACAAAAATACATCAGAGCAAAAAGAAAGCTGATAAAATTTCCTAGAAAAAAGGTTCTAGGTCGTTTTTTGATATAACCAATGGTTTCGTCCCAATCTTGCCTTCAATTTGAACGTATATGATATTCTGGATAATGGAGGTACACTATTCCACACCACCTTTGAGGATGACTACAGGGTTCGTTTTTCTCAAAGTTGTATCCCCTAATAGGCCTAATCCACGCCTTTTTTGATTTTTGGAAAGGCGTTCGAACGCTAATTTTCTTTTTCTTCGTCTTCTCCTTGCTATGAATGTATGTATATTTTCTTCGATGACATCCGTGGAGTCAATCTCAGAGTTTCGGATTCCTGCATCGGTCACATTTTATTTTTCTGAGGAATCTTCAAATAGTTCGGCATTCAGGCAGGATTTTCCATGACAATTGCCACAAACCGGTGAGCAACGAAGTCCCAAACTCCGAAGGCCACACATTGAGCCACAAACTTTCGTACAGTTGCAAAAAACATTTTTGAAAGACAATCAGGCGCAGGAAATTGGGATGTCGTTTTTGGTTACAATATATTGTCTTTCAATATGCATCCCCACTCTTCAGGATTCAAATTGTAACCCAGCCCAGCCATTGTTGTACTTGATAGTACACCCGAAACAGATCTTCACAGATGTTGTTGTGCTGCGTCAAGGGTTGGAGGTGAAAGAGTCAATCTCACTGGTTTGCTTCTGCTCACAGCTCTAATCAGGTGAGAATACCGGTATTTATTGATGCGGCAACGAGGCTGACGAGGAGAAAGAGAAAATAGAAAAAAAGGACAAGCGTAAAATAATTTGTCATGTTTCAACCCTCATTTTCAAGGAAAATATTATATCACTTGCCGGAGATGATTGGGAAAAATCTTTTAAAAACCGTGTAACGTTTGACACAGATATAGTTGCAGCTGAAGCTAAATATCATCAAATTTGTTTCAACAAATTTAACTTGC
This sequence comes from Hippodamia convergens, assembly GCA_038502775.1. NCBI lineage: Eukaryota > Metazoa > Arthropoda > Insecta > Coleoptera > Coccinellidae > Hippodamia > Hippodamia convergens. Next base: position 20,249,903 of record CM076610.1, read on the forward strand.
CAGTCTCCTGCGTATGAAAATGTTCTCAACGCAATGAAGGACATTTTTTCATTCATTGAAAATCATGAAGACTCTCAGTTTAAATTGACTGGATGGAAAGCAATACTGACAGAAAACATACCTGATGACAAGAAAATTAAGAGAAAACCCGAAGAGAAGTATGGAAACCGTATTGTTATCACCTCAAAGGAAAACAGGATATCTTGAATCAAGCTTGGTGCAATAGGAAAGATTCTGAGGCAGAATTATCGGTACTTCTGCAGCACCAAGCGACACAACATCTGCTCTGTCCAATAAATGAAAGACCGCGGCTTTGAAAATGGTTAAGGAACGGCAGGACTTGAAAGAGGCAGCTGAAATCTTCAACAAAAATAATACTGCACATAACCTTCAAGCGGACTGAAGTTTTTCCTCTTAATCTATGTTGTCCCTATTAAATAACTCTCCATAAATCACTACCGATATTCTTCCTTGATTAAAGCTGTTAGTAGAAGCAGACCAGTGAGACTGAATATTTTACCTCCAACTCTTGACGCAGCAAAATAACATCTGTGAACATCTGTTCGCAGTGTAATATGAAGTACAACAATGGTTTTGTAACAATTTGAATCCTGAGGAGTGGGGGTGGATGTTAAAGACAATATATTGTAACAAAAAAGGACATCCCAACTTCCTGCGCCTGATTGTCTTTCAAAAATGATTTTTTGCAACTGTACGAAAGGTTGTGGACCAATGTGTGGCCGTCGGAGTTTGAGACTTCGTTGCTCACCGGTTTGTGGCAATTGCCATGGAAAATCCTGCCTGAATGTCGAACCATTTGAAGTTTCCTGAGAAAAATGAAATGTGACCGAAGCAGAAATCCGAAACTCTTATATTGACTCCACGGATGTCATCGAAGAAAATATACATGCATTCATAGAAGGAAAAGACGAAGGAGAAGAAAATTTGCGTTCGAACGTCTTTTCAAAAAAGTCGTGGATTAGGCCTATTAGGGGATACAACTTCGAGAAAAACGCACCCTGTAGTCATCCTCAAAGGTGTTGTGGAATAGAGTACCTCCATTATCCAGAATATCACATATGTTCAAATTGAAGGCGAGATTGTGACGAAACCGTTGGTTATACCAAAAAACGACCCAGAACCTTTTTTCTAGGAAATTTTATCAGCTTTCTTTTTGCTCTGATGTATTTTTGTCGTAAATTTGATAGGGACCGAGATATTCACGAAAAATCACATGTGGGCAGGATTTTAGCCCTTTACAGCGTTGCCAAATTTTATGCGGTCACTCCAGCCTAGGGGACTTTTGGGATATCATTTGGGACACCGAGACCTACCCGAAAAGCTTTCATTTGCTTTTGTATGAATTGGTCCGAAGTTTGGGCTTATTTCGACCTAAATGCAGTGGACTAGTACGCTACTAAACGTGGCGACCGCTTCCCAACAGGTTACATAGTTACGTTCAGCAGAAGATCATAGAAATTTGGTAACAGTTCCGTAACAGTTGTCTCTGCTGAATGCGCCCAGCGAGTCAACTTAGCAAAGATATGCGGGCAACACTAAATGCCACGCCACAGTCGCGTATTTTTTTTATATTATTGTTGTCATTTTTGATATATTTTTTCAGGATCTATATTGAAGTTGCGATTTTTAACAAATTTTTTCAGGATCTATTAGAAGTTTTCAGAGTAAAAAATATCACCAGGATCATACTTATGTATCTGCAATTTAATTTTTGGGAGCGAATGAGGTGAAAAATCTTTAAAGAAAAATAGAAAAATTCACCGGTACGGCACGCCTTAATATTGAAATAGAGAGCTGAAATTTGGAGGATCGCTTCTTTTTTTGTTCAACTTTAGGAAAATCAACTTGGAGCACGAACATTTTTTTCAACGGCCAGTCTAAGGAACATTACATGAAAACCTCCCAAAATAAATTCCCTACATTATAGTGAAAGCTTCATCAAAATCGGTCATCTGGTTCCTGAGTCCATAGAGGACAACCCGAGGGACAAACACACAAACACACGAACATTCACATTTATAATATTAGTATAGATTGTATAGATAGCATTAAAAAAAAAATAATTCGCAATCCAAATTATGTCTGGAATTCAAAATTCAAAAAGCCTTCCTTCTGAAATCGATATTTTAGACATATGAGGAATGCCTTCAGCACCACAGAGTTTCTCTTCGCATTATAAGTAACGTAAGATTTCCTATAATGAGAGTACGAACATGACATTCCTAACAATGATTCCAATATTCGTTTCTAACAATTTTTATTTTCCAGCCACCTTCAAGGTTTCATGAGCTATAATGTATAAAGTTAAATCATTTCAGGACTGAACTTATGTCTATGGTTGCAACCACGTTCGAAATGTCTGTCGTAGTTTTCCTTGTATGCTACGTGTCGGATCCGATAAATTGGAAAGTTTGCCAATACGTCTCCAATCGAGAAATATTGTCACATTTCTTTTAACTCAGCTCTCGTCTACGAACCATGAAATTTGCTCCAACTTCAAATAAAAAGGATGGAGTTGTAGGCATTCGACATATTGGCTGTGCTACTTATACAATAAATATAACTAGTTGCTTTGATGAATCCGTTGAAGATACCAAATTGGATGAATCGTCGTTTAGAACATTACAGGGTGATTTTCTCAAGTGTTCATTAGATGAGGAAGGAATTGTGATACTACAAATTCAAGATTTTGAATTTTTGTTTTAAAATACATGAGTTGTCCTTTTTAATAATCAATTTTCAAAGTTTCAAAAGATGACAGATATTCAAAACTCAAATATTTCGTAGGAGTAAAATAAAACTGTAGAACATTTTCCATATGCTAGTGGTTCAAACCTAAGAAAGTGAGCAGGACATAATAACATATTGAACTTAATTGGAGCTTTTAGTACAAAACTGGGCCGATCTTTCCTCACAGAACCACTAATTTTCTCCTATGATTCTTAAAAGAAACCCCCAATCCGCACGTTTGCCTCAGACTTGACCCATTTTTTTCAGATCGAGAATCGTTTTTGTTCCCAACAAGACTCTCAATAGAGAAATCCCACAAATAGCTTCTTTCAATCATTGGACCTCCATTCATCATGATGATACGATATGAATTCAATCCATTAGTTGGAAGTAGGAGAAGATCCAACATGAATTAATAGATGCTCTCAGGAGGGAACTACATTCGTTTCTCATTCAGTCTCTTCGTAATTGATGCGATTTATATTCCGATCTCATTTCGGGACTGAATCCGGAATTCTCGAGTAAAGGGTTGTACCTATGTGTAAAAATGAACTAGGTTGAATGTCCTCTGAACTTCCGAATGAGAGACCGAGATTTTCATTCTTTCTGCATTTCCTCATTTACCATACCACAGCATTAATGTTTCCATATTTTTCGAATCGTCGTCATTTCCAGGAAAATTTTAATTCTTGAGAAATTGGAAATTAATCAATAATTTACTTTTTTATTCCAATATAATGAATTATAAAAAATGCTTCAATTATATCATCTTGAACGCAGAAATACAACCTCATTTCTATTTCAGTATCGTTATTAATTCATTACTTCATTACAGTAATAAACGCATAAGTGTCCTATATGTAAACGAATGTTCTTGAGCATTTCCTTGAGAAGTTACACTCAAAAATGAGAAATTTTTTTTTTTATTATTTTTATCGAAATTGAAGGAATATAATTTTTCCTATGTACGATAAAAATGCAACTTAGCAATGTAATATGGCAACCTCTGCTAAATTTTTAATCAGAACTTCTCAACGAATGAAAATTTTTCAAACCAAAATTTTGTATTAGAAAAAATTAATTGTTGAAGTACAACATATTGCATTATAAATGAATGTAATTATTGTTGATCTTTATTGAGAGACTTTTTCTTTCAATATTTGGCAGTTTCTATTATTTATTCAGGTCATTTTATAAAATTTATCGAATTGTATATTTATATTGATATATATTGAGTTGTTAGTGACATAGTGTAAACATCACAATTGTCAGTGTATATCCAGAGTACTGTAAGTTACTTCAACGGAGATCTAGATGGAGGATATTCAGCAAACCGTAATGTGAAAATCAATATCCAAATAGGAAAAACTCATTATACATATAACGGTAGAGCAGAGGATAATTATGTAATTAGAGAGTTTATAGCACTTATGTTGGTTTCGAACAGTTACGGAAATACAGTATATCTAGCTATATTTTCATTTCAAAATTCGGCAAGTGGAGGAATAACAATTTTGCAAAACTTAAGAAACCCCTTGATAAGTCATGTCTTCAGATTATCAGCTCTACATCAGCATCAATAATATATGTAATTAATAAGATTGAGAAGACAAAAAATATCGTACTAGAACAATTCCATTCTTCAGAATATCTTTTCCATTGTATACGTATCAAACTATATTCTGCAGCAAGAAAGGAACTTCATTGAATCGACAGGTTTAAACGTAGAAATATATTCCAGAGAATTTTCTTCGTTGTAATTTTGATGGTTGTCTTCGCTTAGATTCACTGCATTAAAGCTGATGAAAAAAGGATTAATTTTCATCAAAAGCTCTTCATTTTGAATCAGTTAATGATACCTACAATTTTGTCTACTCAAGTTAGAATTTTTCAAATAATATCGCTATCTTCAAAGACAGGGAAGTGCCCCATTACCTAAGTGTTCGAGACAAACATTCGACGAAAATCTACCTAATAAAACCGAAATACGATCGCCACTAAGGAAAACCGATTAAAAGAATATCACTTTCAATCCACGTCTGCAGTCAATATTCCGAATCCATGAGGAACTCTGGTCACAAAGGATCTTCGCCAATATTAAATGAACCTCCGACCCAGACAATGCGATTTCCAATTCAAGTCATATTCCACCAAATTTATTCCCCCTGAAATAGAGGCAAAATCGAACTAATATCGTCTTAAATACGAAGTTGTGGAGATGACAGCAGTTCAATAGACGCTGGCAAAGAAGAAGGGGTAGGTTACGGAACTTTAAATATACAGTCCGCCTAATTTAGGGATTGAGTTAAGGCATAACAAAGCGGCTGTCGCACGGAATGTGTGTGTATTTGTCACTGTCGTGTTTCAGGCACCGATGGATTTTTCTCGCAAACGCTGATCATGCAAGAGGGTAGGTATTTGGGGTTGAATTGCTTGGCGAACAGATGAATGAATATAGTGTGCCCAAGATAAGAATGTGATAGCAGGGCTGTCGAGAGGATTCGCGGGCCTCTGTGCAACTTTTCTTTTGGGATGCCTATAGGGCCACTTATTTCAACTGTAACGCCTTCAGGAAAGTTGCCATATTTTTGTCATACATTTACCTAATGTTTGTAGTTTTAGTCTAATACCAAATTGTCGGAAAAACTGCAATTAGCATCTGAATATTGAAAAAAAAATTGGAACAAATCAACAAATAAATAAAGACAAATGCTATAGCCAATTCAGATCGCTTCACGACGCCCCTGGGATTATACCACGGCTCCCCAGCGACACACCGTTTGGGAAGTACTGCTGTTGGGTGATCCATAAGAGGAACGTTGTTCAAAAATAAAAAAAGAAGCACCATGGCGACTTTATAAATTTTTCAATAAAATTGATCAATCCAATCAAACATTTATCAGAAGTAAAAATAAATAGTTTTCACAACAGAAAATTCATAATAGCGCGCACACACAGATACTCGCGCTCCTGTGCACCATATATGTAAGCTAAAAAGAAAGAACACTGCTTGTAAGTGAATCCCAGCAGATATCAGATTTCGGAGGAACCGATAGATTTTCTTATACTCATAAGTTGTATGGTAACGGAACCGAATTTTTTTATGAATTAGAGAACGGGATAGTGAATACTGTTCAACTATGAATCAGTTACGATTAATCATCAAATCAGTTATGGTATGTAATGCAAAACCTCTTTCATATATCATTGATAGATCATTCAAAGAGGAATTGTGGAATACTCCATAGATGTATACACATATGAGGATTTGGTAAACAGAAGAGGGAAGCATTCTGGGACCTCATCTCTTTACATGTGTGTGAATGATCTGCTGGATGATTTCTTTAAAGGTATAATTGACGATAACACTGAAATAATTGTGTGTGATTCCGAATTGAATTGATTCAATATCAGTAATGATAAACAGGTGATGTTGTTTAGAAGTAGTGTTCGAAAAATCTGATTATATTGAATTTTTTCAAAGAGAATAAAATGAAGTCTCATCAGAATAAGTTTTTTCATCATTTTATCATCACAAATACCTGAAATTAAAAACTAACATAAAAAAAGAATCTACTTTCGAATGATCATTGGATGTGGGTTCTGCGGTCCTGAGTTTCATTAAAGCTAGGTAGTTTATTTCAAATCAATTTTGTTAGGGCTTGATATCATTAGGACAGGCATTGAAAGTGGTAAAATTTGTATTCTACGCTAAGGACCAGATGAGGACTGATGATTTCTTGAATGATGGTTACTTGTTCAAGAATACAAGATGTAAAATAATCCTAGTTAAAGCAAATGCTATGTAACATAATAGCGTGTTTTATACTTGAGTATCAAATATTCATACTACGTACAACAATTCGCTTAAAAACTAGAGATAGAAAAATGGATTTCTTGCATGAAGACGAATTTCTCCAGTTTTATCTCGAATTCTGGAAAAATAATAATAATAAATGCTTTTTTTGCTTCTCTACATAAATGTTCAGCATCGTTAAATAAAAAATTAAATACCAAATAAACATACATTTCTATTTCTCTTCGAGAGAATTCATGCTAAAACAAGGAATTCATCCATAGTGTATGGATAGATCTCCAAAATCAAATTCTTTGTGGCACTCTCAAATTTTACTACAGGCAGTTCTTTAACGTTATCTGGTAGTGAATTAAATAACTTGATAGCCATATTTATGAAACTCTTATGAGTTAGTGTCAACCTATGCTGGGGTACCAGAAGGTTGGAACCGAGGGGGTAATCACTTCCGAAATCGATGTACTTCCGAAGCCCGAAATCCCGAAATCATCACCGAAATCCCGAAATCATCACCGAAATCCCGAAATCCTCACCGAAATCTCGAAATCATCACCGAAATCCCGCAATCATCACCGAAATCCCGCAATCATTCCGAAATCTCGCAGTCGCAGTTATATTTTTACCGTGTTTCTCTATTTCTCAAGTGGATTAAGTGAAAGTAATTACGAAAAGTGTGTGTACCTACTATCAATGAAGTAAGTATCCAGATTTTATTATTCTATTATTTAAAACAAATGCATTGAATGTTTATTACTCGCTCTATTAGAAATTCGTGTTTCATATTCACAGATACTAATTGTCCTGGAATTTTGAATTTTTATATGTGCGAAAATGTTTCAGCGAATTATTTGTTCTTTTGTTATCAAGTCTTATATAGGTATTTCCATAAGGTATATACAAGGTGTTTAAAAATGCAGTAACAAGATTTCCGGTTCATTTTTTTTCAGCTACGAATAATTCGCAATTACTTTGCAACCAATATACAGATCGGTTAAAGATAATTCAGATTTGAATGGTTTCAAAAATATCAAGATCGCATTCGCAACCTAGAATAATGTTTAGTATTCACACTGACTCGGATTTGAATCATTTTGTTTGCCAGTGATTTTGGCAATCTACAGAAAAACGATTGAGTTACCAAATGAGTAAAAAAATTCAAGAAACTTGATTTTTCACGAAACGATCTGCAATAACCCGAATATCGGAACGAAATATTCGCGGATAAAAACCTCTTATTTTGTCTTTGGAATCTTGATGTTGAATTTCGAAACGAAACACCTTGTACCTATTTATTTATATTCGAAAGCGATTAATATTTCATTAGTTGTCGATGTACGACTGGGTTGGAGAAAAGCCGAGTGTTTTTGAAAAACTCAACCCGACGGGTTTTCGTGCTTGTCTCGGGTTTTTGTGGGGATTTTCAGTTTTTTCATTAGACTTGATATGCTATAATTTCGGTAACTATGCAGAACTAAAAGAACTGTGTCGGCGCTGTTTTTGGGTCTCAGATCACGAAAATGAAAACGAGAAGTATAGTGTGCTTGCTCCTAATTTTCTTCTGGTTTCATCGACAGTTGTCAGAAATGTTTTATCTTGTTTATTTCGAACTATCCCTGAACAAGAATGCCCGTTTTTTCGTCAAAAACGAAAACTACCTTATTTTCTTTATCAATTACCATAGTGAAAGAGATGATTTTCATTAAAATCATACCCAATGATAGTGGATTCAATCAATTTGAAAAAAACGAAAAACCCACTGGATTTTATGTGGTGGGAAATTATACCAAGCCTGATGTACGATGAATATCGAATAGGTTAATTCAAGTGGAAAAAAAAATACTATTGACTATGGGGAAATTCATGATAGTATTTCTGAGGAATAATTGCAAGATAATATTATTGAACATTGTTTCAGAATACAAAAGATGTCGAACGAATTGGAAGATTCAAAATGGAATGAAATTTTCGAAACAATAGGGCTGTCAGAGTTTCATTTGCCGAAATGCGTGTTGAAACTATTGGATTATGCGGGTTACAATAATATTCCTGCCTTAGAGTAAGTGAATGAAGATTTTAAAGAAATTGAATCATTTGCGATTGGCACGTTGTCGAAAATTTTGAAAGACGATGATAATGAAGAAATTTTCGGAATATTCAAAGATAATATCGAATTATTTAAGATTCAGCCGGGACATAGAAAGCTTTTGCATATAGTATCAGAGCATTGTAAAAAATATCTCCAGAAGAAACAGTCACAAAAAAAGCTGAGCTCGGAACAACCTCATACTTTCAGCCATAAAAGAAAATTATATTCCCAAAATTTAGGCGCACATCCGCATTCATCTAAGGCCGCAAAGGTTGAAAATATAAATGAAAACATTCCTAATACAGATAATGAAAAAGAAAAATTACATATTACAAGAATAGTAACATCATATCAAATGAAATATTTAAATACAATAACTGACAAAAACCTAAGAGAAGACTGTTTACGTAAATTAGACAATGTAAAAGTGGATATTCAGATGAATTGTGCAATCATTCATTGCATCATGTGCTCATTTGTTTGTAGAGCATATTCAGTGACAGATAATGGCAAAAAAAATGGGTGTTGTCGAATATAAATACATATATATATATATATATATATATATATATATATATATATATATATATATATATATGTCGAATATATTTTAGACGCATTTTTAAATAAATCTCTGGGTAATGAAAATCGATTTACAGTATATGGTATGTTGTCTTTTTTCTTCGAATTTGGAGGTATTGGCTCAAAGAGATCATAAAAGAGAAGAAAGAATATTCTTTGAAAGATAATTGGTTGACCTCCAATTCCTATACAGGCATTGAATTGAATGCTCATGGTTTGTTGATGCTGTTGGTAAAGTGTCAGGAGAAAAATGAACGTGGTTATACAGTAGTCAACCTTGTGAGAAATTTTTTCGGCAAACACGTTCGATGACAACAACTAACTCCACTATTGTCAATTTTGATATATTGAACTTACTTTATCGAAGAAACCGAATTCAAGCCATTAACGACATAGTTGCAGATTCAGGTAATTCAGGCAGCAAAATTTCGGGAAAACAGATGATGCATGAGAAATGCAAAAAGCGGTTTTCATTTATAAGTATGAATCTCGGTATAAATAAACCTTTTTCAGAGGAGAAAACCGAAAGACAGAAATTTGTACACCAGAAATTCATAGGAATTCCAAATTTTCGCACACCAGAATTCTTCACAGGTTTCCTCCTCGTTCTTTCTCGTTCTTTTCTTACTTTTCAATATATGCATTAATCCTCACACTCTGTTCTTTCTTGAGTACAATATAGGCATTCGAAATCCAAACAAAAAGTTAAATGATCTATATATTTTTCTATCAAGTTTTCTATACATATTGAAGGATTTAATTTGCACTGCACATCTGTTTTCATGCATATATTCATGAAATGTACGGATCTATTTTCATTCAATGTATATGTATATAATTATTCATTATGAAATTTTTTTAGATGATAGCTTCATTTTTCCGAGAGAGAAAAATTCAAAAATGGGAACATCATCCAGGTTAGAGGAAACTCAGAGAACCACGAGTCTAAAGGAACTAAAGATTCTTTTGGAAAAGGCTGAAAGGGATGCTATAATGGATACCTCAGCTATAGGGATGATTTTGAAGGGTCAAAGTTTGAAGGAAGCGGTAGCCACAGTTTCTTTGAGAAAAAAATATGAGGAAAAGCCTAATTTGGAATTTTGTACTGCAATGAGCTCTGATGACGATGACGAGAAAAGAACTATTTCGGATTCAGAATCTGAGCGGACATTGAATTCCGACGATGTGAAGGAGGTCGGAGTAGAGTTGGATATATTCAACACCTTCAGTTCCTTAGAAATAAAGGATTATAAAAATAAAAATTCGAATGAGGATGCAAGTTTTCTGACGGTTTCTGTAAATGGACAAGAAAAAATTGTAAGAAAATCAACGCTGTGTTGGTTGTTCCAAGAGAAAAAAGGATACCTATCAAGCGATAGAACTATACGATGCAGAGGAATGACAGAAAGGAAAAACAAAAGCTACCTGAATTGTGACATCCGATTGAATAAGGTTATATTAACGAATAAAGAAGAAACAGATGAATGTAGTATCGAGTTGGAGAGATACTATTGTGTATTTTACGATACATACTCCAATTTACATTGGTATGTAGGTCGTGTAATCGAGAAATCCGAGAATCAAAAATATAAAATGAAATTTCTCAAAGAAGAATTGAATTATTTCATTTGGCCAAAGACTGACGACATTCAAATTGTGGAAAAAAAGTTTATTTTTTATGGACCTTTGAAATTGCAAGGTATGGGACCATTCCACTTGAAGAGGGAAGATATCATCAATATACAGAATACTTTTAAAAAAATCAAAAAAACGAATTAAATCAACAGGCTGAAGTGTGGATATACACAAAAATATATATTTATTCATATTTACAGAGCATTATTTATAACATTTGTTGTATTTTTTTTTTACAGAAGATATATTTTTTTTTTTTATTTGAATAAAAGTTACAAATTCTACTACGTTTTATTACCTCATCAACATTTTCGTATGACTATAGTTTAAAAACTATAATTTATATAATATATATATAATATATATATATATATATATATATATATATATGTATTTAAATTTAATTTTTCGTCGGAGTTTTCACTCATCTTTGAATCATTCAAAGCACAAAAAATCTTTCGCTGTTATACGTAATCATTTGCTATTATCCGTAATCATTTACTATCAGATGAATCGTTGGTGTCCAGATATCTATTGTATCTAACAAGAAAAGTAAAAATTAAGTTGCGTCTCCCTAATTATTATGTTTCTTGCCATTCTCAAAATGGAAAAATGTCCACCTCCATCTTGAGTTATTGGCAAATTTTTATGAAAGGTATATTATCGCCTATTTTATATCATGCCACCTAAACCAACGTCACATAAAATTCTTTAAAATTTGTGAATGGGGACATGTTATGATCTATACTCATTCCTAAAATAATTTCAAGTAACAAGAAATCTCGCAGTTATCCAAAATCACGCGTAATCATCCGAAATTTCCCGAAATCCCGAAATAATACATTCAAAATAATAAGACTGCTTAGAAAAGGGTAAAGAATGATTGTGTCAAATGAGAAGAGCTCTCAGCGAGTATCAGTCGATCTTTTCCCTTACAATAGTGATATGTGATTATATTTTTTCAAGTAGCAAAAAAATTGTTTGCAATCATCTGAAATTAATTGCAATCTCCAGAAATCACTCGCAATCATCCGAAATCACCGAAATCATCCGAAATCACTCGCAATCATCCGAAATCACCGAAATCATCTGAAATCACTCCGCAATCATCCGAAATCACCGAAATCATCCGAAATCACTCCGCAATCATCCGAAATCACCCGAAATCATTTGATTTCCGAAATCGATGTACATTTTGAAGAGAGTGGTTACCCCCTCGGTTGGAACCGTGTCTTGTCAAATAGCAGTGTCTACTGTTAACAGCTGAAAATCGGAAGAAATTTTTTTCAACGTGATTGACACAGTGGAATATGAACAGACCTGGCAAAAACATTACAATATTTAAGCCAGTGAATAAAGGTCTCCAGCTATCTAATGAATTCTTCTGTGCTAAAACTCTTACCGCCATTTTTTGCAATCTGAATACTTGCTTTCACTCAGTTGAATCCCCCAAAACATAATACCATACGATATCCGGGACTGAAACAGTCCAAAATGTCCAAACAGTCCGAAACAATGTGAGTGGGATTTTTTCAGATTGTATGTCTAATAAATGCAAGGGTGTTTCGAGTTTTGGCCTGATCTCTAAGATCGTCGGATTTCTTATGGTTTTAGATTGTAAAGAGTGCAGTTTTTTCAAGAATAATTTTATCATTATTAGTTAAACTCATGCAGGATATAACCATGATAAAAAATAGAAACGACATGAAAATGCAATTTCTGGTTGACCGACCCAGATGTCAAAAAAGTTTACGTTGATCAAAATAGGATAGGATGATATAACAATCACGAAATGAAATAATCGAAACATTGATTTCACCTGCAACAGGCAAAACGAGGAAATTCAATTGAGAGTAAACCTCCATCCCAATTTTCAGATTCTGCTCTTCGTACAGCAGATGAGGCAGGTGATAAACTTGTTCACATGTCATAAAACCTGACTCTTGGGACAAGGCGTCTTAATTTATAGATGAACCCAATGAGTTTCTTTAATTACATCATATACTCTGGGTTATGGCTTTTTCTCTATTCTGCTGATACTGAAGGGAGAGAGATACGGTTATGCCCGTGCACTTTAGATTGTCTGAATAGTTGCACTAATGAGACGGGTGGATGAAATTCGGGAATTCTGTCTTTATTTCGACGAGTGCTAACCTTCTGAAAGAAACGTGAAAATTGGAGAAGAGAGAGTATCTCCTTTGAGGGTTTGTTTATTCTGCAAATTTTTGTGCTTGGTGATGAAATAGTCATAAGTTATAAAACTGGTAGTATTCAAATCAAAGTGCAATCGGACTACGATAATAAAATATACAGGTTTCATCGATTCAGCCCTCAATTCTTGAATGAAATATTGTTTGAAATCTCAATTATTCCTTGGATCTTCTTATAATATTAAGAGCAGTCAAAATCAGAACTTTAATAAAGAAATTTTGTGTATGAAACGCTTGTTCGAATTCATAGCCAATATGGCATTTCGGAATATTCAAACTGGGGAGAAATGACAAGAACATAATATCATATGCCCTCCTTGATATGCTATCGTAGGCGATTAAACTGAAACTAATATATCTTTAGTTTTGTTGATCGTTGGTGCGGTGATTTTGTTCCATCACTCTACTCATCTATGCGAACAAAAGAGCAACAAACTTTCACTGCAATGGTCATTTGAGGTAAAGTTCTGATGATACTTGAGATAGACACTTTCACATCAGAATTTCAGTAGGAATACTTTCCGCATTTCTCGATATCGTTCTATTCTGATACGAGAAGAAAGATTTTTTGACCACTAGAATTGACAAATTCTATCAAGGCAGTTTATGAGACTCACCACGAGTTATTCAGTTGACATTGAAAAAGCGTCTTCTTCGATCGGAGTATTCTGATTCTGCTTACCTGAAAAAAAAAAAACTTCAGTTTAATACATAGTTCTTGCAGAAACGTAGTACAAAAATATGAAAAAGGAACTCATTTTATTTGTTTCTCATTTGTAAACGTCAGTTTCCAAAAACACAATATTAATCAAGAAAGTTCATTTTATCAAGTCACTAACTTGTAAAACTGACAGTTAACTTGCAAAATTTTTACAAGTTAGTAGTATTATTTACATTATAAAATTTTGTTTTATCGTCATATATGTTGAAAATCATGGTACAAGTGTTATTTCCAGTAACATAGATTTTTGATGATGAAAGAGTTGATACTGATGATGATGAACCATCTGTTGACTCAGAAACTGCTGAACTCGAGGACTGCAGAACATTTGTACTCTCCTTACTACCAAATAATTTGCTAGACATTTCGATTTTTTTGTTGACCGAATCATTGACATAACTCATCGCAATTTCGGTGCTCTTCCACCCTCCTGCACGCTTTAGTGCTAAAATAATCTCCACCCGAATCCGCAACCATAGTGGCTCCAGTTCTGCAAAAAGAGTGGCCGGTGTATAACTCTGGGTCTTTTAAACCTAAATATTTCGCTATTTGCTTTGGGACACCACCAATAGTGTGCTGGCCATCATTAAGGGAAATGCACTTTCCATGTCAGTATGTCAAAAAAAATCTTAGGCTTTCGGTTCCAGGAGGCCGAAGATTTACATATTTTCTGTACAACATGCAGGGCTTGAAGCTGCAGCCATCATCGGTTATGGTGAATCTTCTTGTTAGATTTTTTGTTTGTCGCAATGTCACAATAACGCATTTGTCCATATCTTCTACTCTACATCATTCATGTTTGAGGACAGAATTTCGTCACATCGACAACATCCAAAAATCCCAAATATTTTTACAATTTTCGCCAGCAACCACTGGTCATCAGGAGCATGTAAAAGAAATTGTTCAGCCTCTTCTTTACTTAATACCTTGGCCTTTTTGGCGTATAACGCTAATTTTTTCGTTTGAAATCTGCAAATGACCACTAAACGTAATATTTTTCAATAAATTTTTTAAGGAAATCAAACCTGCGAACAGGGGCATTTTCTTTCATTTCCAAGCAGCTTTTCAGCAGAGACCATTTTGCCCATAATGTATTAGGGCTGAATCTAGCTGATAGTTTATTCAAGTAGACCAACAAAACATCTTCAGTTATCCCAATCACACTATTTTTGTTTTGCCACTTTTTGAAGTCGTCGTATTCTCGCTCGTACCTTGAAGCTGATTTTTCAGGTAATAAACTTGATGCTACACTGCTGGCTGCCTCAATAATTTTTTTTTGGTACATTCATTTTCGCTTTCGCCAAAACAAATGTAAAGAAAAATGAACAGACATGTTCATGGCAACGCTTCCATAGCTTACGACATTTGCGACAAATTATTGAGATTTTTTTGGAATTTATCTAACCTTTTTACAAATGAGAAACAAATAAAATATAAAACAATACACGCAAGATAACGGGTTTTCTTGGCTCAAGGAGGTAACTGACTCGCCTGCGGCTCGTCAGTTATATCCTCCATTCGCCAGTGATAGCAATAATTAATTTGACATTTTTGACTTCGCTATAAATTATCAAATTTACAGCGTTGACATTGTTTCGAATATAAACATTCTGTGTTAGAAAACTAATCAACAACAAAAAACTCATCAAAGGTACATCATCACCTCAAGATGGTATCCGTTTACAAAAAAAAAAACAAACATACATATGGATTTTTCTGATTTTTGAAGCTAAAATTCATTGAGGGAAAGTTGTGGTACATCAATGTATCCAACAAAATACGACGTTAAAAAATACAGCGTGTTCCAATTGAAAATACTAAGTTTGTGCTCAATCTTGAAAAAAAAATTAAGTACACCACTGACTTCTACCTGAAAATATCCATTATGAGTAGTTTTCATCTCTTTTTCTATTTTATATGTAGTACCCTGAATTAATAATATCTCATATAAAAAGTGCACATTTTTGTTTCCGCCATGTATTTCAGAAAAGAAAATAGTTGGAATATTTCTGTTTGTGCATTCAAAAGTTTTACAAAAAAGTGACACAGGTTACGAGATCCGCATGTCTCTATATTCAATATTAGCAGAGAAACAGTGCAGTCTCAACCAATTTGGGACACCGTGTACTTTAGAAAATGTTTAATATTTCTTTATAAACATAAGGATCGGTTTTTTCAACATCCCAAGCAAACACGACAACCTTGTCGTACAATCTACTGAAACATAATTTATCAACTACTCAGAAACAGAATATAAATTTTGAGAAAAATATATTTGATTCATTATTTTTCTGGGTGAACTCAATCCTAATTTTCGTTTTTTGACGCGGTTTCATTTTTTGTGTTGTTTTGAACCTGCATTGTTTATTAAAGATTTATTTCATCTCATCTATCCACATGGGTGCCCGCAACATGTTTTCTCAGGGGGGGGGGAGGCAAGATAGGCGCAGGCGATATCAGTATTCCGTTTTGCCCAAAAATAATAGGCAGATCAAAATCTCAGCTAATGATAAGTACTATTTTTCGAAAATAATCCCTTCATGTTCAAACTTACATCATAAAGGCAAAAATATCTCTTCGATTCATGTATTTATCCTTCCGCCATATTTTTTCAGAGACATTTCTTTTTTCATATTCAACCTGTCCAGACGGATCCAGATAACCGAAAAGGAAAAGCACTGACATCTTTATCAGCAGTAAAAATTTCCAGAGATATTAGGAAATTTCTCCTCGCCCTCTATAACTGGGTGGCGAACAATAGGACTGAGATAGGGTGGGTTTCATATCATCAAAGCCGAGACCGAATGAGCCAATTTTCCCCCTATTCATTTGGTGGTTCTGAAACGGAAATTATTCCAGGAGAATTAAAAATTCCCAAATAATGCTGGGGGAAAATTTCAATGAGTGCGACATTGAAAATTATATGATTTATTTACTTTACTTGAGTTTATCTTTGGTACATGACTTCCAATAAACCAGTTGGGAATCAGTAATTTTCATGGAAGTCTATTCGAGACATCAAATATATGTTCACAACAATCTTAGAGTCCCTATAATTTTATTATAGATATAGAAAACCCAGATCTCTCCATCTCTCGATTTTTTATGGCCGAAACTGGATGGTATTGATCTGGATCTTTGGATATTGATAATGGCCTCATGGGCCACCCTGTATATCACTAGATGTAGGGGTGTGAGATCTGTGATGATTTTAAGTGCTCTAGTTGGGACGACCAACATGCTAGTAGAAATTAAGACATAGAACTAATAAGTGGAGAGGTCCTGGAAAGAGTGACTCAAGAATTCGTTAACTGCGGGTATTTTGAACAATTGATTTAGTTTTGTTCGGAACATTATACTCATTAGTAGTGAATAAATTAAGCTATTCTAGAAGTAACAATAAGTAATGAGCGCATTCGAAATCAGAAGCTCTTTCCGGTTCAACTGGCAGTATATTATCAACAAAAAATTGTACATCGGATGCATTTTTCGCGAAATATTGTCGTTCAAAAGGTATTAAATTGGTTGCATACTTTATCGCAACTCTGTATGAAGTGAAAATCCAAGGTCAAATAATTTATTCGATGGTGATGAAAGTTACTCATCTCCGGAACGATTATTTCGATATGCAAAAACTCTATGATTCCGTAATACCAGGGTCTCGATCGAAAGCATGCGGAAGTCAAATTTTCCAATTCTGTGGCTATGAACTATATTGGATCTCTGTGGGTTTGAAGAATGCACATAATTTCGTCCGATTACCTACTTCATTTTATTTTCGAATCCTTTTGATGACCAGCAGCAGAACTCTATGGAAAGTGGAAAACAGTTGAACGAATGCATAATGCATTCAATGCCGACACGCTACCAATTTATATGCATATTAGGTTCCGATAATATAATCGTTTAACGTCTGTTCGCTTTAAATTGTATATTCGGGCAGAAGATATCGAACATAATGATATTCGCGTTCATACTTTCCGCGATGTAAATATGAATAAAAGCCGAACAGGTCGCATTTAATTAATTTCAGTCCTCAGCTACACGATAGTAATATGTTTAATTCAGAATCACCCTTTAATTTGTAAAACCACTGAAAAAAAATATGGGCAGGTACAATTCAAGAGGAGCTATAAGTAGTTTACTCGTACTACAAAAGAAGAAAAGTTTCATGTTTTCGATGGTATTTTGTACGTGTAAAAATAAACACATGTGATTCATTCAATGAAGGAAGATGAGGGAAAAATATCAGTGGAAATCAACCTGGGAAAAACCAGAGGATTATTTTCGGAAAATCAAATCCTCTTTCGGACAAATCGGTTGGATATATCACCGGAATCCTAGAAATACTTTTTTTTAGGAATAAGAATCGATTTTAGCGACGCAATGGCCCGATTAGTGCAAGGAGTGAGTGATTGTCAAAACACGAAGACGTTTCAAGGAACGTTTTCGGAACCATAGAACGAAGGTAGTATGGAGGTATTTTTGCCGATGAAGGAAACAGAATAGTTCGGTAGAGTAGCGTTCGATGAGTTTGAGTCGCATTTGTAATTGGGATGGATTAGATATATATTTCACTTATCAGAAACGAGCACGAACTCCTCATATTGACTCAGAACCTTTCTGTGCCATATGAAAATATTCCTACCAGAAGAATTCTTGAAAAAACACCCTAGCGATAACTGGTTTGGTAGATAAGGAAAGTAAATTTTAATCGAACGTATTAATTTATTCGAGAAACGAATATAACTTAATATGAAGACATTTGTATAGTTGAATATGATCGAATAAAATAAAACAATAACTCGTTGTGTTGTACAAATATATCATGTGCACTTCACATTTTAAATATAGAACACAATACTGGACACTGATACGTTAAGGAGCGATTCCACCGGAGTGCTGCACTGTGCGGCACTGTTGCGCACAGTGTGCCGCACAAATGTTCGTTGCGGTGTACTCGTCCAAGAGAACAGCAACAAAAGTGCGCGAACTCTGTTGAAAAGTTCGCGCGTACAGTTGCATACTTTTGTGCGCGCACAGTTTCTACCGGTGGACTCGGGTCGACGCACACACACATGTTTCAGCGAACTCATTCTTGCTTCCGCTACGGTAGCGAAAACATCTATTTGTTCGCGCTAACATGGAGTGGAATAACTGGAAAATAATCGAATTTATCGAAGAAATTGAACTTTATACCGTTCTGTGGGATTGTAATCACGGATATTACAAGAACAGAAATAAAAAAACACGACGCATATGAGGAGTTGGCGAAAAAATTTAATTGTGACTCGACCGAGATTTTGCGGAAGTAGAAGATTATTTTGGCTCAGTATAGGAGAGAAAGTAGTTTGTATCCCGTTTAGCAATCAAAAAACTAACAGCATTAATCAGGAACTCAAACTGTCCGCACGATATTCGAGTGAAATTTTAAAATCTACTCAATGGGTCTATTTTCATCATCATTCCACAAATCGATTCATCTCTTCATTACGATGTTGCAAAAAGGAAACATCTATGTTTCTTTCTTATTTTTTTTCAAGCAAAGTGTATACCCCTAAACACGCTGCATCACAAAGCACAACGTTTTCTTGATCCTCCATATTCAACGGTTGAAGGAAAGCGAAACACTGAGAGAGAACAGTGAGATCTTGTTCGTGCACACTGTGTGCTGCACTGTACGCGTACAAAAGTTACGCACAGCTCTGTCGGTGGAAACGGTCGCTAAATATGTTAACAGCATGTACGCGCACAGCTGAAGTACTGCACAAAATGTTCGTGAACAATTGTGCCGCACACGCTTTAGGTGGAATCGTACCTTTAGGTCTACAGTAAAAAAGATGAAACTTAACAAAATCGTGACTCTAATTGAAAGAGATCAATGTGTCGTCATTCAACTTTTTGTAACTGAAACTTATTCAAATAACAAAAACAGAGTCTTGAATAAATTCGAGATCTTTTCTTGAAATTTGATGCTTTTCGGGAAAAATAGACTTTATCAATAGATAAAATTTAGAATTGAGTTTAATAATTTTTCGCAAAATGTGTTCGATCTATTTTCTGGAATAAAATCCACCTTTAATCCCGTATAACATTACAAATAAAGTTGAAAAAGTTTGAAGCCATGTTTTCAAAAGACAATACAACAACTTTTCGGAGGCTTGATGGCTCGTGAATATCGGATTATTTTTAAGAAAAACTTCGAGGTTTGCAGTTGACTTGACATTTTCAATATGCTTTTATGTGTGCGAGTTATGAAAAAATGACACTCAAGCCTTTTCATCTCTTGGGGATCGTATCCCAAGGAAAATAATTAACACGAAAATTTAATCACGGTCTGAAAATCTGTAAATTTCCAAATTTATGGAATGTTCAGGCAATTTCTTAACATTTCTCCACATTTCCATACATTTCGAAGCATAACCATATATTCCCTAGAATTTCCAAATATTTCCTAGCATTTCAACACATTTCCAAGCATTACTTTTAAGGTTCAGATAATTCATTAGCATGAGAAAAAATAAAAAAAATAAAAAAAATGAAATACTTTGTATAACAAATGGAAATTATCGAAACAAGAATTACATTTGAGAAAATCATTAGCTCTCTAATCTTAAATACTGGATGATTTTATTCTCGATTTTATTTCACTAACAAAGATAGAGGCATAAATTAATTCAAGATGCCTTCTAGTAATGTGACTTTGACTTTTTTCATTTGGTGTCGGGAATAGCATAATATTTTTGTAGCAGAAAGTTATGTAATAACACAGAACAATCTGAAAGATACGAATTTGACGATGCAACGGTGAAGTCAAACACAGAAATGTTTGAAAATATTTCGAGATTATTGAAAGCAGACTTCTTCAATTCTGTCATAGTTCTGCCGAGAGTTCTGCGCTGTTTTTTCGTTTTTATTACTTTGATGAAGTCAAATAACAAGTCAATAACATCCCTCCCAAGTTTGGGGTGGAAATCAAGAAAAAAATTTGGAATTTGTCTTAGAGTAATAAAATTAATAGAGATTTATGATCATATATGATAGCTTTCGTATTATAAATTGATGAGGGGTAAATATATAAATAACGACAAGATAAAGAATATTTTTCAACATTCAAAATACTAAAATTCTCTGTATATATAGGGGAGGACAAATCTGTTTTTCATTCGGAATTAGACGAGATTCTGTACAAACTCGGGTTTCATAGAGTTCCTATAGGTATATTATGTATGGTCTGGTTACTATTAATTTTGGTGCGCAAAAGCTTCTGAGTTGTGTGTTTCTATTAATTTTCGTATATATGACTTGTAATTTCATCAATGCGAAAAAAATTTCACAAGAGAACTCGTTTCTAAATGAAAATCGAAAACAATTTATTTATGGAATCATTCTTATGTATCACGTATTTTGGGGTAGGAAAACATTCCGGAAAGCTAATAGTCATCCCATAGCTTGAACGGTCTTTTAATATTCTAAGTCTCGTGTCATCTGCCAGTGTAAGGATATTAATAAATGTCTCTCCACTTTGGAAATCTCTCCTCTCTCCCCAATGCAAAAAGTAATCAGAATATCAATGGAATCTTATCCATGGCACTCGTCGTTATAGGGATGATCTCCAACTTTTGCCTGCAGTCAGTTATTTGGAACTCTCAAGTTTTTCTGCTATATATATGACTTTCTATTAAGAAAGTTTCGTCAAGTCTTTCGACATCGAGATGATCGATGCGACAATTAATGAAATAGTTTCTTCGCGACTTACTGCGAGAGTCTTTTCCGGATGTCAGATTTGTATGAATGAAGAAAGTTTCCGACTGGAAATATTGCGGATTATCGACTGAACCTCTCTGAAAAAGGAAAACGAATGCCGAGGGCAACGAAAAATCAATATATGATTCGTCCAAGTTCAGAGTTGATTGCTCGATGAATTAGTTCTGGTTTTTTCAAAATCTGACGAGTCAATTTTCTTAAAAGTTTTTCGTAGTTTCTGCCATAACACTATCCCGAAAATAAATGCACTTGAATAGTCGTTTAATCATCAAATCCTATAATACAGATAATGGGATCATATTCTGTTCTGAAACGTATAGGAACAGGTCTTGGACGTAATTGTATTCTTATTAATTCAGTTGAGGGTCCTTGTTGTATTTGCGGCAAAGCAGAGGAGACACTTGAGCATCTCATAAATAATTGTCTAAGATATAGATTTCAGTATGGCTTCAAGGCTATACATGAAGTTTCGGATTGATGGGTGATCAACTTTAAATCTTGATATAAATGTTTGCGCAGTCAATTTTATGATTTGAATCTGAATGTTCAATGATTTACATTCGATGATTTTCTATTGTATTTCTTCTAGACAGATAGACACGTTATAGTTTTCTCGAAGGCATAGGTCATTCCAAACATAAAAAGTTTCTATCCTAGGATGAACATGGAAGCCGTTAAGATTTATAAACATAATGACAACATGAAAAGAAAAAATGAAACGTCCTTAGTCGCATGGATGCCAGTTTTGGACAGGACCCAAATCAAGCCGATACGGAGTGAAAGCGATACACCAATCGAAATCGTACAGGTCAACTGACGTACTACCCTTCATAAGAGAAGTGATAATATTCGCTCAAGATTGAACCCTACAACAGAGTCAGTAACTCAGCGGTCGAGTTACAATCTTAGACAAAGAATCCTATAGAGATGCCTACCGCAGATGTAGCCGAAACGTTGGTGAAATAATTCCTTATAGACCGCGGCCAATAAGCCCAGAAGACTCTCCCAATGTTATTATTCCCGGTCTTGAAAGCCTTAAGCTGGGTTTCACAAAACTATGATTGCCTGATTAAGCGTTGTCAAATTGATTGGACCCATAGAGATTCGTTAAAATTTCGAATCAAGTATTTCAATTGATTCGAATTTTCGTAAGGTTTTTTCGTCGTATAATCAAAGTTTGTGAAACCCACCTATAACCTATTCACTAATAATAACATTTAAAAGGTTCTTTAGCAAAATTTTTCTCGAACGAATTTTTTTTTGTCTTCACCATTCCTTATTGAACGTATCCATTTATTCATGAATAATTAATCAATAAATATATACATATTGAAAAATTTCATTCATTTTTTATCCATTTATATAATAACATATAAAAACATACTTCATAAAACTATAGAATTTAATGGATGTGACTTCGTATAATTCAAAAATGTTGGATTCATATTCGATCTGTCTCAACGATTTCCATAAATCCTTGAGATGATCACACAACCTTTGATGTCAGTTTTAAATCGAAATCTCCGATGCATACCTATAATATATCTTTATTATTGAAAGAGAAAGTGACAAGCATGTTGCGAATTCTGATATAACTTGATGAATAGTCGAATTTGCAATCAATAGAAACAAAAAGCTCTCTTTCTGTTACGATACAAAATGAATTATTCAGTGGATGACCAGAAATTTTACTGAATGGCAATAAGGAAGTACTAAAAAGCAAGCAAGAGAATCGAGTAGAGGTGCTCTAATTGAAAAAATATGCGAGCAGCCCACGATAAATTGAATTAAAAGATCACCACAACGGATATTAAAAAGTTGGTGAAATTTAACGTACGAAATCTCGAGTCCACTTCTTCCCCTAGTGTTATTTCATTTTACTTGCTAATTTGAGTTCATTATAACTTTCTGTTGAACCTCTCATGTTCTGTTTACGCCGTGGTCCCTAAATACGGGCAATTTGAATTTTGGGCAGTTGTTCAAGGGATATTATGAAAAGTTGAAGGTGAAAAATAGTTTTTGGAGGCGGAATGAGATGGAATATTCTGGGGGAAGTGAAAATTCAAGATTAACTCGGCCAGTGAAGTCTACAGTTGGAATTCATCTGGTTACATCTGACTGGATTTAATAAAGGTTCATTATTTTTATTATTATATTAAGTATTGATCAGGGAAATTCGTCAATGGAAATATATCATCTATTTGCGATGATTCAATGATAAAATATGCAGTGGTTTTCAATTTATTTGAATGAAAAAGGAAATTCGGAGAAAGTAGAATGTGATATAAATAGAAAATAATATACCTCACTATGTAAATATTCTTGAAGGTTATAGGAAGTGGCCCACATTTGGCAACGCCACAACAAAAGGAACAAAATATTTCTGCTTGGTTTTTCCAAATAACCACTAGCTGATTCAGCAGACTTCGTACTGCCTCAATCGATAAAATATTAACAAAAGTTCCCTTTTTACCTCTTAAATAAAGATAATTCTTTTGACGTATGAATTACAATGTACATACCTATTTCAATGCAATTAAATATTTTGTACTTTTTTGTATTCCACCTACTATATTTCCTTCTTGAAAAAACCAATGGTTAGTACAACTTAATTAATCTCTAAGGCGAAACAAAGTACGCCGGGTCAGCTACCTTATCTAATTACCAATTGCCACAATTGGTCCCACAACCAAATCCCCTACGCTCTTTAGTTTATGGGATAGGAAATGATTCTAAACACTTCTTGGCCAACATTATACCAGAATAGTTTATTATAATATTAAAGTTGCTTTTTTATTTATCGATTGAGGCAGTACGAAGTCAGCCGGGTCAGTTAGTTTCACAATACATGTCCACACAATACTGCTGCAACAATCGACGAAATCTCAGCAAATAGTTATCAGCATTTTGACGAACCATTAAACGAAATGAATAATAATTCATCGAGCTCACGTTCTTGGTGGTTTCTTGGCCTAAAATCGAATAATTCAAATTTGTATCGAGTAGACATTTTAAATTTTAATAAAGGTACTCACCATTCAATGAATTTATCATGTTGATATTGAAGTCATATCCGTCATTACCTCTCAAAAACTTTAGCGGGTATTGTAGAGCATCGTATGAACGGTGTGTTTCATATATTCGTTGCATTTCTCCAGTATTGCGACGCGTAAGCACAATATCACACGTTTGCAAGTTTTCACCTACAATCACAATTGCCACTTTGTCCATTGTAGGGGCGTTGAATTGGCGTCATGTGCTCCAACAGGTCGTTTAGCTGCTCTAATCACAACCTTGTG
Source organism: Hippodamia convergens (assembly GCA_038502775.1). Classification (NCBI taxonomy): domain Eukaryota; kingdom Metazoa; phylum Arthropoda; class Insecta; order Coleoptera; family Coccinellidae; genus Hippodamia; species Hippodamia convergens. The sequence continues at coordinate 20,274,768 of CM076610.1, forward strand.
ATTGTCACTTGGCATACGTTCCAAAGCAGTTCTAAACAATCGAACCAATGCATGATGATCATGAAGTAGTTGCTGCAGATCATGAAGAATTATTCTTCTCACATCTGCATTAATTGATTGACATTGATCATCCATGTTGCATATATGAAGTAAAATTGGAGGAATTTATGATGTGTATCTTCAAGTGGTTGTAATGATCCAATTCGATGGCCTTGGATCTAAATAGTAGAAAGGGAAGATAAAATAAGTGATTTGAAATCATTGATGTTGATATTATATTCTTACCTGGAATGTTGGATTGAATCCACGTCCTTTAATTAAATCTGCTCATTTGGAAACACCCGTTGTATTTTTGTGTGTTCGATAGAAATTGTCAATATCTTGATTCGGATGTTTTGGCGAATCAAAATACATATTTACATTTCCATTATAAATATAGATAACTATCTATATCTATGATTGCAATCTAATGGCGATAATTAATTATAGAATGGGGATTCGTTCAGAACATTTCGTTATATATTTTTCGTAGTGTTCGGAAGAAAGATAGGTGTAATAACACATGGACAAAGATGCGTTAATATTATTAGAAAATGTATTGTAGCGACACCTATTGGAGTAATTTGCAAAAAGAAAATTATTTCCTATTTTTTTCCATTTCATCAAATTTTTCAGTTTTAATGTATTTTGAGTTAACCCCGACGTAAGAGAATCCAACAAAAAATCTTTCATAACTAACAGTTCATCCAAACTCGAGTAATAAATGGTGTAACCAACAAAATGGCCAACTTAGTTTTATATATTAAGATTTCCATGGAAATTTTAACTCCATTCAATCATTTGGATTTACTGTTCAGTAGAAGGACAGTTGAAATTTAAGATTTCCCCCAATCCATTCGCCTTATAGGTGTGAAGTTATAGGTGACTTTCTGGTTGAATGGTTCATTTTTGTACCTGATGAAAATTAATCAATTGGCATTTCATGGTGTCCACAAAATGGTACAACATAAGTGAGTTTTATCTAGAAAAAAATATTCCACGACGATCCTCTCGAAAACAAGTTTATTCATTTTTTTTCATCTCTATGCATGAATTATGATATAATTTAGTGTGTCACCGAACAATAACGCCACTACCGTCACATATCAGACACTTCGGAAGCTCTTAGAGTGCCACATAAGTGGCAAACACGTCCCAAAATTTTCAGATATCGCATCAAACAGCGCTATTTCGGTGTTTGTCATTGGTTCTAATCAAATTTTTTATGTTGTGTGCCAAATCACGCGCTACTCCAGTGCTCTCACTAAAAGCGTGTGATTCATTTTTGCGATTAAACGATCGCGCGACAGGAAATCGCATGTGCGCGGCTAGCCTATCAAGGTCTCAATTTGCAGGTACAGCTTTCGAGGAAACCAAGGCTTCAGTATACAGGGTATTTACAAAAATACATAAGGGGAATTCCAAAACTATTATTCTAGTTTGGAAAGCACTTTCATTGTATTGGTTTGGTGTTTCTTTTGGATTGTTTTATGTTGTTCAAGTGAATGTTACTCAAGTAAAAGTTGAGACTTTCACATGATTAAAATGTATTTTTCTGAGCCTCTAATGGCATTAGCCTTGACTCTCAATTTTTATAATAATAATGATAACACATGATTAATTCGAGAGTAAGAAGACCTGATATCCCACAAAACATCTGTGAAAGAATAAAAACGCAGGTCTGCAGCAATTCTCTTGAGAATTGAAACTGCACATATTCCTAGTACTATTGTTTCCAGGTCATATTTATGTTGATAAAGCAATGCAATCTACAGCAAACATTTGGAGAAGGTTCATACCCCACAGAGGCATATCATTAATTCAAATACATGACTCATTTCGAGTCTGTAAACAATCTCCGCGCACTCATCGTCTTGGAAACAATTTATGCACACTGTGTGGATGACAGTGTAGGGTTTGGAATTTCGGTAAAAGAGGAGGGAAATTCAAAGGGTGTATCTTTCCTTTGGACGGGATTTGTTATCCTCCAGGATTCTTGTTTAAATAGCATCCCCTTTGCTGTTGAAGAGGAATGTTTCAGATTGAACGAGGCAAAGATCCAGATTTAGATAAAGGAGGATTGATGAAATGGCCCTCTCGAACGTTAGGCGAGCATGAATATGAATGCTGGAAATACCATTTCGATCACTCCTGATTAATTAGAAAGAATTAATTACGGAATAGAGATTAAGGCTGGCATATGATCGATATTCATAACAAACTTTGAGAGAATTTTGTGAGTGAAACGGCCATTGATTTGGAGTATTTGTGAATGAGTTTTACACAGTGTTAATCAGATCTTCCCCACTCTAGAATTTCGGAATTCAACTGAAACTGAAAAGAGATAAGCACAGAATTGATTATGATCAGATTCAATGTCCAGATGGAAATTCTGTTGATTGTGATCCGGGAAATCGGAGAGTCAGAAAGTATGAAATGGAGCAAATGAATGGGGAATAGCTAGTATACAGGGTGTCTCACCGAGAGTGCCGATTAGAGGTTCCAAATGTTGTGTGAAAATATAAATCATTCAATAACTTCCGCTTCCACCGAAAATGGTATCAACTTTATTATGGTACACCTGTATATTATGACGTTTTCAGTTCTAAGAGACGTTTTCAAGTTATTCACTGTTAGAAAAAAATACAAATTGACGCGTGTAGAACACTCAGAATTTCATGAAGACGCAACAAATTATTTCAGATCTGTTTTTGGAAATGGGATACCGAAAGGTTTTTCGACGTCACTTTGTAGGGAACATAACGTTTTGGAATATTGGAAGGCAAAATTGGAGTCAAAAAGTGGGTTTCACAAAACTTTGATTGTCCTATCTAAAAAACTCAGGTAAAATATAACCAATCGAATGACTTGATTTCAAATTTCAACGAATAATGATTTCTCTAATCAATTTGACAGTTCTTAATCGGGCAATCAAAGTTTTGTGAAGCCATTGATGTTGGAATTTAAGAAAACCAAAAATTCAATTTTTTCAAGAGTAAACAGTATTTTTCCACTCACATATCCATTTGTGAGTAGAAAATAAGTTAAGTCTTTTAAAATCTCCCTATATCTAGAATGTATCATTTTCGAGATATTTAGGAATATACTACGACCATAATGGTATTAAATATGATTTTTGTTCGCCCTTTCATAAAAGTCTCTGTGACTTTATTCAAAATATTTTTTTATACTCCTGTTGTTGACATTTCTCAAAAATTGGTTCATTGTTCAAAGTCAACGACCACTAATTATTTTTCCAAAAATTCCAAACATTTTTCGAACATTCTCAATATTTCTTGGTGGATGGATTTCCTTATTTCTTCCGGGGCACAATTCTGCCAAACATTCTTGAAAGAGCGAACATTGATCATATTTTAATACCTCACATTTCATATTATGTTCGTAAGTAATCAAGAAATTACCATGCAATGTATTGTAGAATTGTTTCCCCAGAAAAAAAATGAACTCCGCCCACCAAGAAATATTGAGAAGATGCGAAATAGAGCACACTAGATTTTAAAGTGAATTATTATTTCCCCAGGAACTGCAAATTGGCACTCCCGGTATTGTTTAATCTTTATGAATCCACTGAAAATATTTGAATACTGGCTTTTTATTCTAGGTAAAAAAAGGTTTTTGTACAAAAAAACAGTATGCATAATCAAATTACTTATTCATCCTCAAAATTTATGAGTTAGGATCTTTATTTGATTCAACCATTTCAAAGAAGAAAAGATTCATTTTCTCTGGATCCGGAAGCTCAATGTGTGTTATTAATCAAGAACGAACATTCAATGAAATTGGATGAAGAATTGCAGCCGAAGCGACTACAGAGACAGCAACCTGAGTTGATGAAACTCATTTAAACTGATTTACAACCATGATATTCCATAGGACTCGTCTCTTTTGGGATAAAAAACCATGGATAACTCTGAACCCATATAGTTAAAGTCTTACTTGATATATCATAAGCAGAATTTTCTAGTATCCTTGGCTCAAAAGATGGTTCACTCGGGACTGAAGTGCCAACCATAAATGGGGTGTTCCTCAGAAACCCAAAGTACTGTTATATTAATAAATATTTATTCAAGGTATCAATGAGCAGTCTGGAAAATTCAAAAGGAAATTTTTCTTTTCATTCAAGGAAAACTTCTGTTTCAACACAAAGACGAACACTAATCAGATTTAACCAAAAACATTTGCAGAGTATTACTTCTCTCCGTTCCGAGGCACAAACCGAAATCTAATTTTCTCTCACCAAAACGAAATTTTCCTCTTCGAAATCAATTCTGTCCCATATTCCGTAGACTTTAGTATTCGAGGAATTTTCCGTGATTTTAGAGCATCACTAAGACGTGACGCTATTAGGAGATGTGGATTTTTCATTTGAATAATGAAAAAGTTCAATTCTCTTTCGGAAACGTCCTCTGAGTGCCAGGTTACGATTTCAGGTGATGTTTAATTCAAGGGGGAACTTCGAAAATAGGGAATTGAAGATTGACACAACTGTTTTTCCACAACTTCCGCAACAAGATAAAGCGAGTAAAATTCCTTACAACTATAAAACGTTCCTGGTATGATAAGTTGTGAAAATAACAATATTATATGAAGAAAATAATTAGTTACCTCATCTTTCTCCGAAGGGTGTATTCGATAGAAATACGCCACAATTTCGAATCCAACAAGAATTTTCCACTCATATGAAAAAAAAGGGAATTTCGTGATATATCGTTCTTTTAACGATGTAATAAATAGGCTAAATATGATACTAATGACTAATATACAGAATGACATCTAATATAACCCACCCAATGAATTTGAACTCATTACGAATGTTTGCTGTATATGTATTAAATGAATGCAAAAGTTCCACACAATTAATAGAACATTCAATCGAACTTAACCATCCCATCTATCAATTTATCTCGTTTTTCCACTTGCTACTCCTACGTCCAGCATGGTGCTTAATCCTAAGTGACTTTTCTATCTGATATTTATTCTATACCTGATTATTGAAATTTTTTTATTTGTTTATGGTCTAAATTGGATTATGCCTTGGAACCATCAGAAGAAATTGCGAAAAAGGATATTTCTGTCACGTTGTTCGTGAAGCCACAGCAAAAAGAAACTCTTAACCCAATTTCTGGAACGCACCTGTTAATTAAAAACCATGAGGGACTCTTATATCGAGGAGTAAAGTGGATGAAGCATCTGTAACCGCGCGAGGAGAGGAAACAAAACCGTCGTGCTGAATGCCAACTCGAGATTTCAATTTAGACTGAAATTACTCATAATTCCATGAACAATGCAATGTGGAATTCACGAAACAATGGTCGGTTTGTGTCACTTGAACGAAAGAAACAAGACGATCAGAAACAGAGGTTACAACAGAATATTCATTTCGTGAATATGATTATATATGCAATGAGTACATGTGTACTATGTGAAATTGAAAAACAGAGAAAGATGGCATTTTATGGACTTGTTAGTATCCAGTTGAAAGAATGACAAGCGCCAGCATTCATAGTTCCTGTTCATGGGGGAATTCCATGTTCTTTCATGAAACAGCACGAATTTATAAAAAAAAATTTGCTAATTCAGTATCGGAATGTGTTCATTACAGTACTTTTCGTTTTGTGGTTGCTCTCCGATCTCATCAATTTTCAAATAAAATCAATTCAAGTTCCGTAATAAATCAAATTTCGTGAGACCAACTGTCAAGATACAATGCAAAAGTCACTAGGATGTAGAATTGGAATTTTTATTTGAATTTCGAGAGTTTTTCACGAAACTTGATTCTGAATAGAGAAAATATAGTCTAATACTCATGAACTCATGGCAAAAGTTATTTCCAACACTCATTTGTGCGGAAACTCCACGCTCCAATGTTCCAATTTCGCATTCGTGTTGGAATAGGGGCCCATTCTGCAACTTGTTTTAGAATAGTTATTTATGATACGAGTGCAGAAGGTATTGATATTCTTACAAGAGTTAAAATTCAAAAACGAGCCAGGAAGTGGCGAGTTTTTGAATGAACAAGTGTTAGAATGAGCCTTCAGTACGAGTAGCATACCGTCGCCTGGACTGCAAAACCTCGTATCTGCGTTTTGAATAATTTCACAGGAGAGCATTAAATTTGATTTTTTTTCGAACTAAAATTCAAATTCATACAGACTTTGTTTTAAATTAAACAAAATACATGTTTTAGGAATATCGAAGCGCTTCGAGATTTTGCACACATACGCGTTTCACCCTTGGAATCCCAATTTATTAAAAATATTAATTAAGGAAAAAAATGCAGATACGAGGTTTTGCACTCCGAACGACCATACATTATTTTCTCTAAGTCGTTCAATTGTTATCGAAATTGATGAAACGTTGCCGTGAATGTCGTTTAGTGATTTTTGCATTGAAAAATATTGATTACCAGAACCACTTTCTCATAAATTTGAAAGATGTTAAATGGCAGGAGGCCAACATGTTATGAATGAATAGTACTGAAAACAGTGCTGAAATAAAATATTCTAGCAATGTTTTGTTCTACGAGATGTGGCAGAATGAACGGATTTGACACAGAATTAGAGAAAATACACTTTTAATATTGAATGAAATTGTATTGGCTTAAGTACAGTAGAAAGGATGCAAACGTTTTATTTGCCTGTCTTCATAAGACCGAACGTACATTTATTCCTTAGGAATTCGATGCCTTTCAACCGAGGGGTCTCTCACTGACCAAAATGTGTACACTAAATTGCCTCTTCGAGAAAAAATTCCCCTAATTACCCCCAAAATTGCCTCATTGCCTTCTCATTTCCTCTCATTTCTCCTCATTGCCTTCTCATTTCCCCTCATTACCTCTCATTTCCACTCATTGCCTTCTCATTTCCCCTCATTACCTTCTCATTTCCCTTCATTGCCTCCTCATTACCTCTCATTGCCTTCTCATTTCCTCTCATTACTTTCTGATTTCTTTTTGTAAATGTCTTGTCGAATAGTTTTATTTTTTTACATTTCATTTATTTATTTAATTTTCAAGAAAAACAAGAAAAAGTTCAGCTACGAAGTGTTGTGGAAAAATGATTTAAGGACAGGTTTTACCCCGGGTTCTACGTTTTAGGGATTATTCCTACAATGCTTCACGCTGAACTGAATATATAAGTTGCACACATAGCTACGGTTTCCGGATTTAAACTTTGTACTGAATTTGCGCGCTCATCTGATTTGTGACTTTGAACACTGAATTTAGTGTAGTGCTCTGTATAGTGGTAACCTGCTCCCGAGCCTGCTCCTGAAATAAACGAAATAACACCAACATAGCAACACAATATTTATTTCTCATAACAATAACTAGAATAAAGTAGATGTGCGTAAATACATGATAATATAACATATGAACTTCTGGCACAACCGACCGGTGTGAAGTTAGCACACACTATTTCCAGCAGACCGTTTGTCGAATACGCATAAACGCGGTCATCAGTGGCGTACGGACGGAAGACAAAATTAACATTGAAATTACATTACAGCATGCAATAAAGAATATGTGGATCTCAGGGTTGATTGAATTAGAGTGAAACAAAGGAATGACGTACAAAAAAAATAATTATCGAAATTATTTCGGAGAAGTGGTGAAGTTTTCATCTTCGAGATATTTGTATTTCATTATAGCAGGAACAATTTGTCGGAGTATGACCATATTTGGCATTTTTGATTATTATATCAATGTGACTGAGTTCACGCAAAATCATTGAGTCGCAAACGGGGGTAGGGGTCATTATTCATCCCTTATATTTCAAAATTCGATAGAACGCAAACCATGAGCCAGAGCACAACCACATTTGGCATGGGAAATTGTTATATGAATATAAATAAGCACACAGAAAATCATCGACTCGTAAAGGGAGGCAGGGGTGATTCTTCATCCCCTATTTCTCAAAATTCGATAAAACGGGAACCGTGAGCCGGAGCATAACCATATTTGGCATGGAGAATTTTTTTATGAATGTAAATGAGCACACAAAAAATCATCGACTCGCAAAGGGAGGCAGGGGGTGATTCTTCATCCCCACGGAAACCGTGAGCCGGAGCATAACCATATTTGGCATGGAGAGTTGTTATACGAATATTAATGAGCACACAAAAAATTATCGACTCGCAAAGGGAGGCAGGGGGTAATTCTCCATCCTCTATTTTTCAAAATTCGATAAAACGGAAACCGTGAGCCGGAGCATAACCATCTTTGGCATGGAGAATTTTTATATGAATGTTAATGAGCACACAAAAAATCATCGACTCGCAAAGGGAGGCAGGGGTAATTCTTCATCCCCTATTCTTCAAAATTTCATAAGACGAAAACCGTAAGCCGGAGCATAACCATCTTTGGCATGGAGAATTATTATATGAATATTAATAAGCACACAAAAAAATCATCGACTCGCAAAGGGAGACAGGGGGTGATTCTTCATCGCTTATTTTTCAAAATTCGATAAAACGGAAACCGTGAGCCAGAGCATAACCATATTTGGCATGGAGAATTGATATATGAAAACAAATAAGCACACATATTCATATAACATTTCACCATGCCAAATATGGTTATGCTCTGGCTCACGGATTCCGTTTTATTGAATTTTGAAAAATAAGCGATGAAGAATCACCCCCTGTCTCCCTTTGCGGGTCGATAATTTTTTTGTGTGCTTATTAAAATTCATATAATAATTCTCCATGCCAAAGATGGTTATGCTCCGGCTCACGGTTTTCGTTTTATGAAATTTTGAAGAATAGGGGATGAAGAATTACCCCCTGCCTCCCTTTGCGAGTCGATGATTTTTTGTGTGCTCATTAACATTAATATAAAAATATATCCTTGATCAGAATATAAATTTGCCAAAAGTGAATCGACATTAATTTGATGGTGTGCAAAATAAATATTGCCAATCAAACTGCTCTCAATTGAAATGGGATCTATAATATGGTTTCGAACTTTTCCTGCCCAAACATTAACCTTTCAAGGAAATTGCGTGTGTGCCTGCCTCAATGCGTAACCGATTAATAGAAAAATTGTCATTTTGTGAATTTCCATTAATCGAACCATTATTCTAAATTGGAGTTAATCTAATTCAAACACAAATGAGACAAATACAACTTTTCAACACGAAGCAATTTTTCTCAGAAAGTGTTTAACGTAAAATAATAATGAATTTATCCAATTTGGCTCCTCCACACTGAATATGTATAATATACTCGATAATATATAATGCTCGATATAATGTATTATTGATTATTGGGTATTTTCGAGGGTATTTTGCAATGAAAGAATTGTATTGCATTCATTGTACTACATAATTTGTATTATTCTGATTCTCCATAGGCACCGAATTACCCTTCAAAAGCTCCACTTACCCCTCAGTTTCCACCTCGGTTTCCACTTTTTTCCTCTCATCTCCTATTCAATTCTTCTCATTTCCTCCCATTACCTCTCATTTCCTTCTCATTACCCCCCATTTCCTCTCATTGCCTCTCATTACCTTCTCATTTCCCCTCATTACCTCTCATTTCCCCTCATTACCCCTTAAGTGTACACCAAATTTCCCCAGTGGGAGACCCCTCGCTTTCAACTAACTTTTTCTCCAAAAAACGAATCATTTTGTTTGAATCTTTCACGTCTTAAAGAAATGTGCTTACTAGACAACAAATATTTCATTCTTTACCTAAACGTGGCAACGTCGTGATTGTTTGTGGAAAGTGCATTTTATTTTCAAGTATCTGTCTTGAAAATGTCCTATCCAATACAGACAGAATACTCCGAAAAAGGGACCAAAGATTCTAGGAGAAGGGTGCTCCAAAAACTATCGATATCACAACGATTGACGAACTCGAAAATGACCAGCGATATCGTTTTCACGAAAAAACCGTCACTGACACGATCGCAGACCAACATACGTACATGAAGACCCATTTTTTCAACGGTTCTGAAATTACGACCTCTAAAACAATTTTTGTGAAATTTTTTTGCCTAAAAAATTTTTCATTGTTAGAGGTTTATAACAAAGACACATGCCCTTCCTGAGGACGTGATAGTTAATCTGGAGCTGCCTGCATGAAATGAACCAATAAAAGATGCTGAATTATGAAATGTGTACTTCGAATAAATTTAATAGGAAGCAATGTGAACATTTCCATCGTTAGATAGGTATATAGAGAACAGGGTGTTGAAAATAGAGGGCACCATATATTTCAGGTGCCTACAATAATTTGGACAGGAAAGAGATTTGTGAGTTTACTCGAAATGACAGTTCCGGACTTTTGGCAAACACTTTCAGGTTCTCATAGAAATTGGCAGATTTGAAGCAAAAACATGTCGTGGTGGATTTTGGGACCATTCCTTTGAATCAGCAACTAATGAAAAAATACATATGCAAAGGTGGTAATGCTCTACAAATAATTCGTCATCACAAAATAATATAGTGAAGAGCACAGAATCATGATGACAAGGTTGCGATTCAGTGAATGACATCTACACAGGAACATATAATGAAATTAGGTATATTATGCAATAACGACTTACCTACCAGTACCTCCGGTATAATATATTATCAAATTATCAATGAAGGAAGAAACATCCTGGTGAAACTAACGAAACGCGTAAGTATACTTCACTTAAGCTTCCACTTCAGTAATACAATTATCACAAAAGTACACATCATGAAGAATTGAAATTTCCAATTGGACACTCTCGGATATCCGTCAGAAGACAGACAACATGCCGCATTCAAACACCGAATCTGCCAGAGGCTTATTTTACATTCACCCCAGCTGTAAACCACCCTTAGGATTTTAGTATAGGGGTTGCCGAGTTACGAGTTAGTTGTCCCTTTGTGCAAAACTCGTACGATGAAGTACCGATATTCTCGGTTGTTTCGACAGACTTGTAATAGCAATCGCTCGTTAGCGTAGTGTGTTGAAGTTGAAGAACTAAGATACTATCAAACCACCAATTACACTGAAAAACAATTGTCGATGGATTGTTGGAAAAAACAGCTTTTTAGCTGCAATTATATTACATGAAGATTATTTTGTTTAGTGTTTGAAGGGTAAGCGTGTTAGTCCTGGAAACATCACCCACCCTTCATCGTAGATCATGATTCTAGATTTTGAAGACATGTAACAGCAAACGAACTGATAGAAGCGACAAATGGTCAATGCGAATAATCATGTGTCTTTCGTACACATGGGATCAGAGGGCACCTTATATCTACTGGTGTAGCGGTAGATTTGTGACAGTCGGGTCACTTGAGACAATGACTCGGACAATGATAAATATTGCAGATTTCTTTCTATCTTGCCATGTATGAGTAACGGGACAAATTTATAAAATGATTATTGTCGTGACCAATGCGTTTGATTTGACGGAAACAATTTATGAATTCAGGAAAGTAAAAGCATGTTTTCTTATGACCCTCATAATTTCTAGTGCCCTATACATGCGTTTCACTATTTGGATATGTAAATTTTTTTTATGAATACTTGGGATATAAGAAATGTCATGAAACAATGTTGTTTGCAAATCAAAGGGTAACAGGGATCTCATTTATTGATTTTTTTTATAGGGTGACTTGGGGCAATGACAAATGATACTAGCAGCGCATTGGCAGCAGGATATTCATATCGATTTTTCTCAGATACGCTCAGCGGAGCGATTGAAGACATTGAAAAAATTCATTCAACTTACAGAGAAGCTTCCTAAAAATATCGAAATATACTTTTCAAATCAAAATTCACAAAAAAAAAATTGAATTCATATGGTGGTTAAACTTGTCTGTCTGAACACGACGAAAATATAGTTTCTGATGTAATTATATAAGCAAGTGACTGGTAACTGGGGTTTTCCGTAAGAAAAACAAATGAAACTTCCTTCCAAGATATTACCACGTATTTAACCCTTAACCACCGTAGTGCAAAAACAGTAGCACTTTCACCGTGGTGCGGTCTGTGAGACCGCGCGTCCAAATACAATCATAATATATTTTTATGGAAATAATTGTTTTTAATAAAGATCTGCTTTCTAAAAAAAGAATGAGCTTTTTCGTTTCTCTTTATTCAAATTCAAAATTGAACAATGAGAAAGAAATATGTCGAAACTTGAATTTCAGTTCATGTTCTCAGGACCACCAAATATTATACAATAAATGAAAAACGCATCTTAAAATATAAAAATATTATGTATCCCCAAAAACAGAAATATCAAGGATAACAATGACAGAAAATCATTCATATATTCCTGAAAAAACACGAAAATTGCAAGCAGTGAACATCTCAAATATTACACCTACAATTTTTACAAATTTTACTAGTTCATTCCAAACAAGTCGACTTATGACAAATTATGCAAAGATATAATGTCTTTCTTTTACTTCTGGGTGGGCAAGTGTGACATGTTCTTCTTTTTTCCAAGTTTTTTCCTTGACTTTTTCTTATTCCAAGACAGGAATGGATCACACCGCTGATTTCAAGAATCCGGAAAAAATTACCATCGGCCATTTCTGAGGACGAATGCTGGTAGAACATTTAGCACACTTTCTATCAAAAGCATTAATTAACTCTTCTTTTTGTCGAATTGCAAAATACAATAATTTCAGGTTTTTGCGAAAATCCGTCTGAACAATATGTATGCATTGAAGATATCTATAGCGATGCTTTGTTTTTTTTTTGGGACGTATCATGATAACCTTATATCATTTGTGAAGCTATACAAAGTTGAATTGGATTCTCTTTTTTGTTGTGGAAGAAAAGCCAATCGAGAAGCCAATGGTATTTCAATTATATTTTTTTAAAGTTCCGAAGTGAATTATCTCTTAATTTTTCTTAATTCTTATCATGAAAACCAGTTATCAACTGTTATGTTCCGGTTCGTGTGGAATATGGAACGTATTTAATTCATTATTTAAGGTTCAAACGTTACGAATGATTTTCAAATTCCAAAAATTGTTCTCCGAATGTATACAGAACGGTATTCAATTACAGACACTAACACCGTAGTGCGGTCTCACAGACCGCTCCGGAACTTCAAATACATTTTTCTTGCAAACCGTTACTACCAGAATTGTCTCATTGCAAACATTGATGGAGGATGCGACCATTTGAAGGTAAGGAAGCGATAGTGCGATAAAATTTAAGTTTGTATAAGTTAGAGCGAATCTAATTTCTGCCGCGATCTCACAGACCGCACTACGGTGGTTAAGGGTTAAATCATAATTCATTTGAAATGGAAATTATTGTCAACTTGAAATGTCTTCTGCTTTCTCTTTGGAATACGTCTTATGGGGCCCACAGACTTCGTGGATTTTCATCTGTTCGAATCGCCACGATTTGAATAGTCGTACCCAATCATCAATCGCCGACAGGTATTATCGACGACGGTTCTTGCCACACACCTCGGTTTTTGATAATTTTGGAAAGACGTGTTTTTAATTGAAAACTATATATCTTCGGATAATGCCGTAATATTCGAAATTTCATCTGAATTTTGTATTCAGGAGAACAATACGTTTACAGAATGAAAATTTCGTTCGAAATTTAATCAAATTAACTAGGACTTTGGAGTAGTTAACACCCTATGAATCAGATAAGTTGGATTGTCCTCAACAAGAAGATAACAAAAATGTGTAATACATAAGTGAAAAGTCAATAAACTCAGCCAGCATCTATAGGTAGATCTATATGATTAACCTCATCAAATCATTCAAGAATGTCGGCAAATAATCTAAGAAATATTACATAATGTTCGAAGCGTAATTCTCAAATGATTGACTTTTCAGCTATGTTATATTCATTTTCATAATTTTTCTTCTCCAGAAAAGAATAACAAAATGTATAGGGTGTTTCATTTCGAAAATTTGAAGAGGTGCTCTAGCACCTGCAGAACTATCAGTTATGTCAAGTTCACGATTTCAGGTGGGTGTTACTGAGAAAGCATCTAAATGCTTTCCCTTTCCCTATAATTGAACTTGACCACCATTTGATCGAGTAATCATCATTTTATGATACTGAACTTAGTCATAAATTGAGAAATTGAAAAAAATATTGAACTATAGTTTTTATTGCTTATAAACACGAAATCTCGTTTCAGGACCCTTCTCATTTTCAGGAAGAAACAGAACATCATTAACCCCAGGCGACAACCTCCGCTGTTAGCAACGAGACTAGGAAGGGCGTATAGAATTAATTTGAGGGAAAATAAATTTTTCATCAGCGCTCACTTGACCTCAAAAACAGCGGGAAAAATTAATTGCAAACAAAAAAAATGTTACATTAATCTTTCTCCAGGAAATAATGAAAAGAATACTTCAATTCCGTCGACTCATTATGGGTTTCAACGGAAATATTCGCAGTTCCCTGTCTGATGAAAGAATTTTCCAATTAAAAGAGGCTCAAAGGGTTACTTCCGGTATGCATCAGAAATATCCTATTTTCATTTAGACTCCACCAGCGGAACATTGAGACCAATTCTTTTAAGCCTTGATGAGACTAATTATCGCAGGAGTAAATCCATCCTTAAGAAATAACTAATTGAGTAGATGTAATGGGCGAACTTGGTTAACTCCAAGACAGTTATAGATAGATAACAATATTTTTTTAGGGTGTTCACGACCTTGGATGTATAATCAAAGACTTAACAGGTTCTGAGGTCCAATTAGGAAGAAAAATTATCTATGTATCGGTTTTCTCAAAGGCTAAACATTATCGATAACTTGAGACGTAGAGCAGTTTCCCTGTCGCATCCAATGTTTCACGAGGAAAATATAGAAAAGATAACTAACCTACTCATAGCAAATGAATATCCACCAAGTTTGTTAAGAAAGATTCTCAGAAGTATATATTCTCGCACTGGTACACGGACTGAAGATAGGAGCAAGGTTTATTACAAAATTCCTTATATTGAGAGTGTTTCTGAGCAGATTCGAAGAGTTCTAAAAAATGATCAATTTGACGTTGTTCAGAGGCCCGAGAAAACTGTGAGAAAAAATTTTTATTCCATATTGAAAACTAGAAGTCCGAAAAACTTGTTGACGGATGTGATATATAGAATCCCATGTTCGAATTGTGAAACGACTTACATAGGACAAACGGGACGTTATTTAAAAACTAGGCTGTCTGAACTAGGGATGTTGCGGATGCCGATTTTTCCACATCCGCGGATGTGAATGCGGATGCGGATTTTTAGAGACTCACATCCGCGGATGGGGATGCGATGCGGATGTTTAAGAGTAAAAAATTTAAAAAATGATAAACTAATTATTAACAGCCGTTTCGAGAGTAGCTTTTATTGCATATTTTACAATGAGCCCAGGGACGGGCCGAAGCCAAATTTTTGGGGGGGGGAAATCTATCGAAAATTTTGATGTTGCTTGAAACTTTGAGAAACACTACTTGTCTGTTTCTTCAGTTTTGTAGCTTTTCTTTATTTTATAGAATCTGGAAGCGAGGGCATGGCTGATTTTCATCAGAGAAAATATTTTTTCTGAAAAATCTATTCTTTTCATTCCGTGAAAGAAGAAAATATTGGGAATTAAAGTTATGAGAAATTATCGTTAATTTTCTAATTACCCAATATTCAAAAATGTGAGTTTCTTTATTTTATGGAATAGATTTTTTTTGTGAGAAATACCTTGAAGTATGTTTGAAACTTTGAGACACACTTCTTGTTTCATTCTTCAATTAAGTTCAGTCTCATTCTTTGGTGTATCTCAAAATTTCAAGCATCATATAACAAGATATTTTTCACGAAAAAAGCAGATTCCATAAAATAAAGAAATATACATGATTGAATGTTGGGTAGATAAAAAATCAAAGTTAATAACTGACCACTTTAATGAGATTCATAATATTGAAACTGCTCATCCCTAACATGGGTTTATTTCACAGAATAAAAGGAACAAAATTTGCAGAAAATATATTTTGTTTGATAAAAAATGAGCCTTACTTTTGCTTACAGATTTTACGAAATAAAGACAAGCAACATAACTGGGGAATAAAACAGAAAATGTATGTCAAAGTGTGTGTCATAAATCAAGATACTTAAAAAAAATGCAGATTCCCAATTTAGAAGGTAAACGGTTTTGACTTAAATCAGTCATAATGAAGAAACAATTTTGAACAAAATTTCCTAATTTGAGTTGGCGATTACGATCTCTTTGCAGCGTTAATTGCTATAAATGTTTGGAATTGAGGATGTATTTACTGTTTTGGAAGATTTTTGTTGTGACTTCCGATATTCTGTGGTCACTACCCTTAATTTTCTCCCACACTTGTTGTCCTTCTTGCATTTTCTGTTCATAAAATTCACAATACTCAAACTTCACTTTGAATCTTTTTTGGTTCATTATTCAAATTTATTTACACATATTGTTTATTCGCAAAACTATAACACAATGTACGAAAAGCGTACAAAAAGATGATTCTGCTTATCTGAAAGTAACATCTTAAATTTATGATACCAGATGTTTTTTTATGACACAGTCCATACGACGTAACTGAAAAATTTACAACTAGGTACCTACTTCTTGAGGCCGCTTCTCTTCCAACAGAAATATTGGGTTAGATACCATTTATTGCCGGCTATACATATATTGTCAAGTACTGATTGCAAACTTGTTTTTTATAATTCAGATTCCTTCGTATTTCATAACTCTCTCGGAATTATGTATTTCAACTGCTTTGAAATTTTACCAACTGCTTTGAAATTTTGCGAACTGCTTTGAAATTTTTTCCAACTGCTTTGAAATTTTACCAACTGCTTTGAAATTTTACGAACTGCTTTGAAATTTTGTGAACTGCTTTGAAATTTTTTCCAACTGCTTCGAAATTTTTCCAACCCTTTCAAAATTTTTCCAACTGCTTTGAAATTTTTCCAACTCCTTTGAAAATCTTCCGACTGCTTTGAAAATTTGCCAACTTCGTTCAACATTGGGGGAGTACAGAAAACTGTACTGCTTCAGCAGAACACAGTAAAACAACCCTACATACTTTTGACTTTGATGAAGCGGAGGTCATTGACAGACAAACAAATTTGAAATGATTGAAATTAAAAATGATAGGAATGCCCTAAATATAAGAATTGATATCGAAAATCTGAATGCAGTACTAATATCAAAGATGAAAAAACTGAAAAAAGTATAAACATGTCATTCATGCAAAGTATTCAGTCCGTATCCCGTCTTCATTCACTATCGCTGTTTCGCTGAATAATGGTTAATTGTGCTAATTATGTCAATTTTGTATTATATAGATGTAAGGTTTTACTTGACTAAGAAAATCACACAGTATTGTAAGGACCAATTTGTTTTTTTATTAGTTCTTGCGTGACTCACAGTTTTTTAACTTGACTATTTTGTTTGATTTATGAAAATGTACGGTCATGAATGTTTTAATTCATTGTAGATCACCTATTTCTGTAAATACCGTTTTAGATGTTTTTGATTAGAAATTACCCTTATACATGCAAAAAAAGGGAAACTATATACATACATAGTTCAGACGATTTTTCATATCATTTTCTACTGTTTCTTCCAGTGCCTCGAAGAAGTTTATAAAATAAACGGGACGTCGGCCGATACATAGTTGGTCCTTCTTCCTAATTGGACCTCAGAACCTGTTAAGTTATTTTTTTTAGGATTTCAGAATGTTGTAGTTATCATGTGTCATAGAAAGCGAAATATTTCCATGAATTCTTTGCATTTTCTATACTTTGATCAATATGAAATCATTTAATAAGTCCTAGGAAATGAAATGTAAAACAAAGCAGCATTGTGTTCTCTACCTAATTATGAATTTGCACAATCGCTCAAAAGCTTCCGATATCATATCTGTACTTTTGTCAAATGTATCAGAAATGTATGTGAGATAGATCTATCATCTCACTAAAACTGTTGTTGCCCATATTTGCCATATTTAATTTTTCTTTATGAGTTCTACTTCACTAATTATTTTTTATTATCAATATGAACGTTATTAAGTTTTGTACGCATTTTGAAGGCGGTCCCGAAAATTCTCAGACTTCATTTGTTTCTACAAACCATATATTTCACAAGTAAAAGGTTTTGGATCTGCTGTCTCATTCGAAAGCAGAACCTTTCATTTCATTTATATCCCACTAATTTGCGGAAAAAGTTTCACCCAGCTAACAAAGAAAGAATATTCCATCTAGATCGTCCAAAAATGATTGTTTCATGGAAAAATTTCTAGAAAAGACGAAAAAATATGAGGGAACCTTTCTTATTCACGCACAAATGAGGCCACATTTTCCCTTGTATCCGAGATTCAGGTGAAAATAAACGTCCGACAAATTTTCTTTCCCAGAATCTTGAGGTGAGAGAAATCTACGATTGGGAAAAAGAACGCTATAGAGGATATACGTGCAATATTGGACCGACATATCTACAACAAAGTGTAAATTGGATGACAATATGGGTTTTTCCCAAAAGCGCGGGGCCCGAATGAAATATTCAGGCCCCATTTTCGTCGAGAATTTGGACATGATGCAATATCAGGGATGGCGTAGGATGTAAGAATGAAAAAATGAACTTTCGAGGCCTTGACAATTTAAAACTAGATAAACGTTAGATGTTGTTATGTATGTGATAAAACTCGAATATGCAAAGGGAGGGTTTTTTAATCCCATTTTTCGATAGGAAGTACTTAACAAATTTGAGTTAACATGATGAAAAATTCATGAGCAGCCGTTGATATTTTCACATCATCTCACCTGAAAATTTGCTTGAATACCCCAAATTCATGTCTGTTGGTTGAGTACTTTGTTCCCGTTGATTTTTTGTCTCAATTCCTTGTGATTCTAGAGATATTTCTCAGCACTTTTCCAAAAATTGGATTTCAATTACTAGAAAAAATTATGCTACACACCTGTACTCAGCTGTGGCGTTCGAATCTCCAGAAAAATCGAAAAAAAAAATAGTCCACCACTCTTCTTCTCATAAATTAATGGAAAATTTTATACTACATTACTGTTGTCTAGTGCCGTAAGTATTTCCATGCCGTTTTTCCGGTAGATTACCAAAATGAAAAAGAAGGCCGTCTACCACTTTACTTTCTAACAAAGAAAACATGTTGAAAAAATTGTGTTATTCCTAGGCAAAACTCGTATGTACCTTCGTAATTTTTACGAATATTTCGCAAAATTACCCTTATAAGAAAGAAATTAGAAAATATTTACACCATCCCTTTATTTTTTCCGACCAACATATTCTTAATGTGATTGTGCCGCAATAGCGCCCGTTAGAATTTTAGAGAAAATCAACAGGTTTTCTCTCATATGAATGAAATAAGAAAAATCTGGAAATTGTAGGAAAATCACTATACCTGGCAATAGTAGGTGTGAAGTTAGGCCAGCACTTGTTGATTTTCGAAAAAAAATTTTACCGAATTGTGCTGTTTTGATATTTCATAGAATGTGTTGATCGAAGTATGTGTCCGTTCGTTCACCACATTCTGTGAAATATATTGAGAACAGTAGATAAATTTCAACGGCACGAAGTAGCACGAACATAACACAATCAAGAATTAATTTTTTTTTCGTTAATCAGAAACTGTTGCCTCATATAAAGGAAAATCAATTGTTTTTTCTAAGAATCTGACCGGCACAAGTTGGCACAATCATCTGAAACCATTTTCAGTTCATTTTGTAGGAGAAAAACGAAATTGCTAGGCAATTTTTTTTCATTTTCAAATTTTTGGGAAATTAAACAGACTATTGGAAAAATTCGAACGGTGCAAGGGTGTGAAGCACAATATTTTTCCGTCATTGTTATCAATTTTTTGCTCTGGTGGCCTATTTTAAGGTTTTTGAAATATCCCGAGAAACATATATAATTAAGAAGAAAATACAACGGCACGAAGCAGCTTGGCTAACTTTACACACCTCCCGAATTCCCAATCAACAGTCAACGCATCAGATTCGAAATTGCACGCGTAGCATTTTACGCGAAGATGATCCACTCGTAACTCCATTATTCGAAATTGAATTAGGTTCTGTCGACGAGTTTGCCTACCGCATACGTGAAGTTTCTGACGCGTTTGTTAAGGTAGGATTCCTAAGCGACGACTCTAACGACTACAGCCGCGCGGCTGCAGCCTCGCGACCGTAGCGGCTAGAGCCGCCACGGCTGTAGCCGACAGGGGCATTCCTATGTCGCGACTAGAGCAGTAGAGCTAGCAGTGTAGGACGTCCTGGCAGTCGCATCAGTTTTGAGTTATATGAAGAAATTGTCATGAAGAAATCATACATACATATAGGACACTATTCTCATTTGAGGCTAACATACCCAATCCTGCATGAGACTCATCCATGTCGTCGAATGTGATCGGATTACACCTTGTACACCTACATAACTAATTTTTTTAATTGTGTTCCAAATTATTGTGTAACTTACATGTGTTTTTTTTTTCAATGGAAAATTTATTTTAATTTATTCTAATATCTCTGTAACTCAGATGTACAGGGTATCCCAAATTGCTTGATTTTCGCTGTTTCTGGTACTTCTAGACTAGCTAGGAAAAAACCTTGAGAGAAATCCTGGGCTCGATTTTCGTGAAAACACCAGTTGTGAAAATCTTCATTTGTTTTGAGGACATGAAAAATTTTGATATTTTATCGATTTCGAAATTGTGTCATAATTTTCTCATTCTCGAAAATATCTAAAAACGATCAAAACTTTTCAGAACCACTTTTTCACTCTCATTTTGTTTGTTTGATATGAGATGAAAAAGAATGCGTTCGTATTCAAAATGAAAAATTTGTTTTTTTCCACCCTTAGTACACGAGATAAATAAAATTGAATATAATATCTTATTTCCAGTGAAAAAGTGCCTCTTAAAAGTTTCAGGGAGGCTTTCACAAAGCTTCAATTGTACGATTAAAAAACCCTACCTAAATTAGAACAAATCGAATCACTCGTTTTGAAATTTCAACGAATCGCGGTGGCTCCAATTGATTTGACGGTACAATCAAAGTTTTGTGAAACCGACCCTATATCTTTTTCAGATATTTTCGTTAATGAAAAGGTAATGGCACATTTTCGAAATAGATAAAATATCAAAATTTAGTTATATTTAAAAAATATGAAGATATCGTGAAACGGTTACGACTAAAGTTGTTTTCACGAAAATCGAGCCCAGGACTCCTTTCAACGTTTTTATCTTTCTAGTCTAGAAGTACCAGAAAAAGCGAAAATCAAGCAATTTGGGATAACCTGTAAAGAAATTCTTGAAATATATTTATTTGAAACAAAAATATATCAAATATAACGGCGTGTTTAATCATTATCAATTGATTTGAAACAATGTGTAAGTGAAAATCAATTCAATTAGTTTAACGTCGTCTATTATTTCATGAGAATAAACACGAAAACTGTTAAAATAAATCTCCAGTCGTCGCGGCTGTTACGACTCGACTGCTCATACAGGCAGTCCAGCCGCGCGACTCGGGCCGCCTCTTTAAAGCCGCCTCGATCGCGCGGCTCCAGTCGCGTCATAGGAATGGGTTTCGTTCATTTACATGGGAAGCAGTATGAGTCATAGTCGCGCGACTGCAGCCGCGCGGCTGTAGCCGCTACAGTCGTCGCTTAGGAATCCTACCTTTAGAGTTCCATTAACTTCTAGGCCTTTATTACGTTTACTCCATTACTTGCTTCATTAAGAGTTAATGATCTTAGCTGCAGAGGGGACAGATTTCTACCAGGTTAAAGATACAAATGCAGTTGGTCACGACGAAAAGAAACTATTCGAACAGCTCACGATCTCCTATAATAATTGAATTTGATTCATCTTCAAAATATTGAATTCGTTTCAATCTGTGTTTAGCACCAAAACTTAAACGAACCAAAATTATGATCTAGATTTGACTAGACTATCTGTCTGGTAATCTTTCCACAATAGAGATTGACAAAAACACAAGACTGTGCTGCAAAAAAGCAAGTCTAAGAAGTACTAACAAAACCTTTGTGTTTTGAAGTATTCAAACAGCATGAGCAAACTACTGAAAGAATACTTATTACTCAAATCTTGTGGAAAAACCGTTTATTCTGCCACACTTGTAGAACATATTCACGGAAATATTCCATTAATTTCAAAAGAAGGTCAGTAAATTGCAGAAAATAATGTATAATACTCGTAAATAAGGCATATTCTAACACTCGTTCAAATCGGTCGATACATACAAAATCATAGCACGTTAAAATAAGAAATAAAAAAACTCCTAACTCAAACACTAGGAAAAATAGAGCTGCAAAAGTAAAAGTAATTCGGGTTCGCAGAGTTTTTCTTTGCTTCCTTAATTTCTGATGCTGAGTTTGATGCTGACAATCTCAAGAAACAAAAAAAAGAATCGAAAGTATATCCAGCGCATAAGCTCAAATAATTTTTGACTCCACACTCTGGTCCGAACGTGGTATAACGGAGGGCGAAACACGATACCACCATGTTTTTTCAAATCTGAATGACCAATTTTTATATCATACTCATTTCGGAATATCCTTCACTTGAATCAAAATCTCAATTATAAATTTATTTTTATTTATTTATTTAATTATTTGAATGGAGTGCATGACAAAACTAGTCCAGAAATACTCACTGATAGTTACAGTGATGCTTAAAAACTACCTAACAATACAAAAAAATAGAAAGAAAAAAGTATCAATGCATCTACGATATAGATCGAAAAACAAAAGAAAACAATTTCACAAATTGCTCTTACCATCATTCTTAAAGAATCGCCTCAAAGTAACAGAAAAATTTTCCAATGATTGTGAAAAAGGGTTCATATTAATAAGACTGGATATCGAATTGAACGACTTGAGGCATCTAAACTGAGGTGGTAATTACTGGAGATTTGACGTATATGAAATAAAAATCTATAACGCTGGGACGTTGAAGGTGAGCATAATGACAAGTTCACAGCAGTCTGGGACATTATTAATTTTATGAATGAACTTGACATCTCTCGTCATTCGTTGATCCGTAGGATTAAACAATTTCAAATTCTTCATAATTAGTCCCTTGTTATAAAAGCTGAAATTTCTTATTTTATATTTTTAAATCAACACGTTGTTCGCAATAACTTATATAGCATTGCCCATAAGAACATTACAGAAGAGTAAAATTCTAGGCGATGCGCAAGTACATCATACTTTGGTGAGCTTTATAACGCATTCACCATTCTGCAACGATTGCTTGCAATGAAATGTCTTTAAACTTCAATTATAACACCATTCAACACAATTTCTGGGTATTTAATGCTAGTTAATTTGATATCATTGATGAACGAAAAAACAGTTAATTTGATAATGAATTTGCTTTTATAAAAACTATTGCCATTTCTCGAAATTCAACCGAAGTAACCAACTGTGTCCGACTCCATGATGATTCGAATGAAAAAAAGAACTTCTGAATGATGTTTGTCAAGACAATATAAATGCAAATTTAATTAATATGTAGTTCAAGAATAGGTATTATTACTCTTACTATTAAATTCCAAATTTATTCTCAAATCAGATACTGTTTGATTTTGGATTTCTGACCTTCTTTATTATTTTTGAAATTTACATTGAAAAAGATGAGATATCCTATTTACCAATTCACAATTGAAGGATCTTCACAATGCTACCAGAGAAAATACTGCGGTTTCCATTATTTCAAATGCGACACAAATGAAACAATATAAATTAACATGCTATCTATACCTCCCGACATTTTCCACTAAGTTAACCACAATCTCGGTTTTCAATTTTTCAAGAAGTTGATGGGAATCTTAATGACCTACTTATCTATGCAAAGAGATAAAACCGAACAAAATGGAGTGAAAATGGAATTGGTCAACATAAAAATTTCTACTCCAGCTGTTAGTTGAGTAACAATAGTGAATTCAAATTTTCGACTTCTGTTTTTTTTAATATACAATCGCAAAATCTAGGAGGCTTGGGCTTCGTGAAGTTGTTGATAATAGTATATTCTAAAACAAGTTGCAGAATGAGCTCCTATTCCAACACGAATGCGAAGTTCGAAAACGAGCGACGAAGGAGCGAGTTTTCGATAGCATGAGTGTTGGAATTGCCTTCTGCAACGAGTATTAGACGGTATTTTCTCTATTTCAGTCACTTTTTGTGAAATACTCTCGAAATTCAAATGAAAATTCTGATTAGTGACTTTTGTATTGTATCTTGGCAGTTGGTGTGACATACGAAATTTGACAGATCACGGAATTTGAATTGATTTGATTCGAAACTTGATTCGATCGGAGGTCAGTACTGACAACCATAAAACGAAAAATAGAACTGAAAACAATGCTGTAATGAGTTTCATTACAGCACTACTTTTAGTACTGTAATGAACCCATTACGATACTGAAATAGAGAAAAAACATTCTGGAAAGATGCGGTAAATGACCTTGAATTGACTGAGAACATTGAAAAAATAAAGCTAACTGAGAAGATCCCAACATGCGAAATATAATGATATCTGCACGTTATCAAGAGTAATTTTCTCCGCCAGAAACGAAAAAAGCACATTTGGCACTGGAAAAGAAGGCGCAATGAATTTTTCCCTCTCGTCGTGATAATGGACTGGGAGCACTGCTAACGAGCTGAAATTAAAAGGATTCCGTTTGTTATCAGCGTTATTTGAACTTGCTGAATGTGATGAAAAGCGTGTCCTTACGAATTTCGTGTTCCCGTGAATTATAAGGAGACAGTGTTAATAGGGATAATTCTGAAAAATAGGTGACTAGGTATATTTGTTCAGTATGAGATCAGTGTTGAGGGGTGAATTTTCATGTATACGGGGTTACAGGGCAAGAGGTACTGAATATTGGAGGACGTTTATATTTATGAAACATAGATGAATTCAAAATAGTAATCATCGAAATGAATAGGATGGAATTGAAAATGATTTACTGTGGCCTCCGTGAAGGCAAAAAATTTTTTTGTTTTCCGTTTTATTCTTTTTCTCCTATTTCTTATAGATTCGATTCTGTAATATGAAGGTGCGTACAGACATGCTCCGAATAGCGTACCGTACATCGTCGCGATCAACAAAAGTTCGCCAATATCTACACCGTGATCGCGGCGAGGTTCGATACGCTGTTGCACCCCGTCGTCCACACTTGGGTACGCGACGTGGTGCGATACGGCGTTCGGAGCATGTTTGTACGCACCTTAATGTCCGAAGCTTCACCAAGTTTTTTTATCGATTTTTGTCGGATACGAGTTCCTTTGTTTCGTTTTTTTATGTATCTAGTTAACATGTCAACTAAAACTGTAATTATTACTAACAGCTATAGAGAGGACTGCTCGAATACGGTCTGGATTGAAGAATTTTCATTAAGTGTTTTGAACTTCGAAGAGCATTTTTGAAACAAAATAATGTAACTTATTCTGCAGATAATTTCTGAAATTTCTAAGGCTCTTCAGCTTTCCAAAGGGTATCACACTTGCTATTAAATGGGCAAAACATTGAGCAAATAACAGTTGAGGTAGTAGAGTGTACATGTTTAGTTTGTGGTGAAATTAACTAAAATACGTGAATAAAATAAGACAAAAAAAAAATTATATTTTTCAATTCATGTTCGATATGGCCGTCCCTATTTCTCAAAGTCTTATTATACAGGGTGTCCATTTGAAAACGAAACAGACGAGATTACAGACGAAATAAATTTTTTCGATAGAAATGCTCGGACAGGTCGATTTCTGTTTCGTAGAAAATCTCAGTTTCGCACAGTTTCCATGGTAATATTTATTCATTATGTTGCCCCCCCTGACATTGGTTTATTTATTATCTATCAAATTTGTCAGGTAACACCTGAAAAATATTAGGAAAACTCTCAATGACGCATGTCAGTTAAGAAGCCGCCGAGACAGCCCACATCATCTGCTATGCAGTAAACAGGGTATTTCAAAAAAAGATGATCCCGTCTCTCATCTATCTGAGATAGATAGAAAAACTGAAAAATAATTGAGGTTGTTTCGTAAAACCATAATTTCGTAACGCCATCCGTATTGAAGATAAAGGGCGTTGAAGAAAAAAAATCATACATTTTTTTACGATCCTGCCAAAACTATTGGCAACATTGTAATGAAAGTTTTACGAAAATGTTTTTTAAGCAGAAACATTCAATGAATTTGTTTTCATATCTGACTCCCACTAGTTACACGGTTCGTACCAAGTAGTATTGAACATAACTTTTTTAATATTGGATTTATTGAGCAAAATTTGAAGTGAACTCAACTCATTTAATTTTACACCAAAAAAATACTCTTGATAAAACTCGATAGTTTTACCATTTTTCGAATGGATCAAAATTTGTAAAAACGCCTAATAACATAAAATTGAATTCAATTAGATTAGGTGTTCAAAATGTCCTCCGTTTTCACGAATACACAAGTCTATCCTTTTTTCTGAAGAATCATTAATCCCCAAAACAGTTTCAGTTTTCTATCTATCCCAGTATGAGCGAGTGTGCAGCTGTTCACCGAGAAAAACTACATCACACAACAGTTGAATGTTGCTCCAAAACATTGGTAAAGTTCATTGAGCCATTACTGCCTGACTGGTCAACAGCGCAAGGATGCACAATTGTTCTTTAGGTCAAATTGTATGCGAGATCGGACGACCTCAAGCCGATCCTCTTAATCTAATCTGATGATAACTGATGATGTTAGTCTCCCCTTACCCCACACTCTCATCGAAAATACAATTATTTCCCAACAGAAGAAGAAGGGTGAACATTCCCACTCGAATTGAAATAAATCTGGTGAGCGTCCCCGAATAAGAGATAACGCAATGGATACCTTAATTTCATAAACATTTCCGCCGTGTTATCGTTAAGTTTCCTGAACGTTTCCGTCGCAGCAGCATTCGAAGCCTTCAACGGAAAGGGTCATTTCGCAGGGGATTTGGCGGAATGACGGGCTCATTTCGCGATATGAATGGGACTGGAAATGAAAGGAACGTGGCCCTCAAGTCTTCCGGACCCGTATTTTCCGACCGTTTAATTCCTAATTCGAAAGATTTATTATAAACTTGTAGACATTCATTGCAACCTGCTGACTGGTTTGAAAAATATCTAGAGATTATTATCGGAGGGATTCGTTTTCTGCTCACGCAGGTATTTTCAGCCGAAGAAGTGTAATCGGTGCTTAAAGACAGGAATGACAGACCAGGCGCCCCACTTTTCAGAAGGATTAGATTCAACCGGATTTATTCATTTAGAAATAGTTTATTACTCTAGGCATTTTCTCAAATTTTATATATTTATACATATGACTTCAACTGAGATAAGTTATGTAAGCAGTGCCAAAATTCATTTTTTATTCACAAAACATTTTAAGCTCGTAGACCAAATTGAATAGAACTACCCTGAGTTGCAGGAACGTCCATTAAATTTAAAGCTCCCCTAATTCTCCATTAAAATTAGTATCCTTGGCTACCGCCTATGGGTACTCAGTTTAAGGGAGAATTAAATTTTAATGGATGTTCCTGCAACTCAGGACTAGACTAGAGAATGCAATGAAGGATATCAACGGAGTTCGATGTCTGCAATTAATTCAACACGCTGAAATCTCATGTATCACTTCAAGCACCATTCATTTTCAACGCATCACAGCATGCAAAACAAAATATCATGAATAAGATGAATTGTGACCTTTGAAATATCTAATATAAAACAAAGACATGTACCCAATCATCAAAAACTTTAGCTTCAACTTCGTCTCGGGCGTTAGAATATTATTTCTGGCTGTGCATCTTATGTATCTTCGGATAGTGCCATTAAGTCGTGTATTCTCTTAGGAAGTAATCACGTAGTTACCCAATTCGAGGCTGAGATTAACCGTACTAATTGGGGATGTTAGGCTTTCATGAAAAAAACAAAAAATTGCTTACCACTCATTGAAGCTCGTCTTATATTTACCTGAAACACGGAAGAGAAAATCAGTATTTTCATCTTCTACTAAAAAAATTTATTTACGTAGACATATTTTATAAAACAACCTGAATTAATGGAACCAACTAAATATTGAAAACAAAGATCCTTATAAGGATCTATATATAGAGATCAACATTAATTTATATATCCTCAGCTACCATCTGAAATTGATTTGAATTTATGGTCGAGTAACCATGGTCATAATATCATGCATCGGTTAACTCACAAATGGTGGTTAAAAAGTCTCCACTAGTTACCACCCAGTTGTTAAACTAGGCTTTAGTAAAATAATTGAGATAGTACTTTTTGGAAGCCTTATTATCAACTGAAATCTAACAACTTTGATTACGACGTTTTTTCCCGGAATTCAAAGCTTTATTGTGGAAATCTGGTTTTACATTTATGATTCAAAGCATTCTCCATCGCTGGCCTCTACTTTCTCCCATGGGCGACCGCAGAATTTTTTCTCAGGGGGGGCCAAATAATGATTTGATGAGGCGCAGGCGAAATCAGTATTCGGTTTTGCTCGAAAACAAGAAGCAGATCAAAATCACAGGGGGCGGCCACGGCCCCCCCTGGCCACCCCCTGCGGGTGCCCATGCTTTCTCCCATCTTTCAGGTAGCATACGAATCCCGCGTTGAAAAAACTGGTCATCTTTTGAAAGGCCCCGTGCCATTGATCGATAGTTTCTATTTCAAATTTTCCAAGCATGTCTTGACCACGTTCTAAATATTGGGTCGAGCATTGTCATGCTGTAATAGTATATTCTGAAACCAGTTGAAGAATGAGGTCCTAATGCGAAATGAAATTGAAATTGCCTTCTGCCACGAGTATTAGACAATATTTTCTCTATTTCAGTCAAGTTTTGTAAAATACTCTCGAAATTGAAATAAAAATCCAAATTGGTGACTTTTGTATTATATCTTGGCAGCTGGTGTGACTTATGAAATTTGACAGATTACATAATTTGAATTAATCTGATTTGAAAATTGATAGGATAGTCAGTACTGACAACCACAAAACTGAATATATTAGAAAATAATGCTGTAATGAATTCATTACAACACTACTTTTAGTACTGTAATTAACTCATTACGATACTGGAATAGAGAAAATCACTTTATCATGGTAATCTTTGTATTGCGACCGTTTGTCTTTCAATGCTTGGCTCAAATGCATTAATTGCGTTCGATAAAGATCGTCTGTGATTGTCTTGATCAAGTAATGCCTCTAACTCTGCATCTTCGAAAACCTTCTCTCTTTCACCGGACTTCACGCTGGACGTTGAAATCGCCGTTCTTGAAGCTTCGAAACCATTCTCGGCACTTTCTTTCATTGATAGCGAGCTCATTTCATAATGTTATAACCCATTTCAAAGGAGAAGTGGATTATATATTCACTAGTTTGATGATATAGAACGTCGTAGACTCCATAGAAGATAAGCGAGCTATTCGATTGTCGGTTTTTTTGAACAATGAAAACGACTCAGGATATCACCTTTATCATTACGGTATCTAAAAATAAAGAGCTGCAAAATTAAACTCGAGGAAAAACGAGTACCACAAATGCAGGTTGGGCCTTAACACAGCATTACATTCAGTTGTGATTCAGTCAAAATGGCTGTTGCTATTTGAATCGGAATGTAAGATCACAGGAATTGCAATTGTTAAATGTGAAATTTTCAGTAAGTTTTCATAAGGTTTGATATTTTCCATTCGAATGAACATTTCACCCTTATCCTACTTATTTATTGGCTCACACGAGTGACAAATTGGCGAATGCGCAAAATGGAATTTTATTTCCGATCCGTCTACGATTGAAAGCTAGCGAATAATTTACTCAACATATTCTGTTCGAATTAAAAATATTAATTTTCAGTTGAAATAGAGTCTCTTCACCCTGACTTGTGTAAACATTCGAAATGTAAAACACCAATAAAGGTTAATTCATTGAGTCCTACACACTGTCGATAATGCCCCGGGTACTTGTGAAAACATGATTCAAGGATCGATTTTTTTTTTTTTATATCTATTCAAATTTTCCACCAACGACGTGTGACGTTAAGTGTAGAAAGAGGGATTCAATGAAGCCCACATCAACCACCGCCCACATCTGCAAATGTTAAAATATCCTCGACACCAGTAGACACACATAACGCCTATCAAAACCGTTTTCCAAACCGAATGTCAAAGGGCTGCGAAGCGTTCCGACGTTGTCATGACAAATTCCTCAACACTTTTAATCCTCTGGCATTACGCTCCTTTCATCCACTAAGCTGTACCATTTTGAACTGGTTTATCCCTGTGGAATATACCCGAGAGAGTTTGGGAGAGCTCTGCCGTTAGGGTGATCGTTAGAAATCACATGGAGATGTGCCGTCACGGCTAGATCCAATGCAACGAAGAATTTTATCCTTTTATCCACTTGTTCTCGAGGAAAAGAAAGTGAAATTTCCCCGCTTGAAGAATAATGGTCCAAGACGAAAAATTCGAGAAGGTGAGAGATTTTCTTTGTCAAGAATTGTTGCTCTGGTCATGAATGGGAATGATCCCCAAATGTTTAAGTTTTAGGTGCGTTCGAGAAAAATAAAATGAGACACTCTTGGCAGAAGTTTCCAGTTCGTATTATATTATCAATATTTTTCTTTTTCATTTCGAAAAATAACCTCATAATTAGCTCTAGTGAAATTTGTTAATTAAAAAGTACCATCAATTCATTAACCTTTGAGGAGGTCCTGCTCATGAAATAAATAGGTGATTGAAAATTTTGGAAATTTGCTAACTCACGTTTTAAAATACAAGTACATACTCCAATGGTACAAATGCAAACGAGGGTTTCAGGACCCGCAAACACGCGATTTAGAACCAGCAAAGGCGCATTTGGTGTTCATGGAATCATTGGACCTCTTGTGTTTTAAAACGCATGTTAGCAAAACTCGCGTTTCAGAATACCTAATGTGTACCCGGTCTTAAGTCGCATCCCGAGCGCATCCAGACTGTGTCGGTCGCCACGTTCAGTTCGGCATGTTTGTCAGGTCTACACTTATTCGGCTTTGTTGCCCGACACAGGTCGGTATAGTGTGGATGAGACTTCACTGATTGAAAAACGCAAAATATGTGATCGGGTTAGAAAGAATTAGACTGAGTTCGGTTCGTTCGGTTCAGATCGGTTGGATTAGGTTATGGTTAGGCTAACCTCAGTAAAGTTAGGTTAGATCTTTCTGGGTTAGATCAGGTTAGCTCAGAATACGTTGATATTAATCGGATCTCGTCGGGTTGAGAAGGGCTTTTTCAGATGAGTTAGACATTTCATTCGCGTCCTTCTTGTAAATAATTGAATGATATTGTCCTATTGAAGGATGAAATAACATCTCCACTCAAATGGCCACTAGCTCTTGAAGTTGTTCAGGCTAAAGATTCACGCGTTCGTATTGTTAAAGTTTAAACTCAAAGAAGAACATTCATTCTATTGCTAAAATATGCTCGCTTCCATTTAGTATTCATGTATCCATTCAATGACACATACAAAAAATAGTGCTGGTTTCTTGCTCCTTTTATTGCACCTCGTATTGAACTTAGAACAGAGTCGACACTCTATTTATATTCTTGGCACTCAACGTTATAAAATTATCACAAAAACACAAATTGA
This sequence comes from Hippodamia convergens, assembly GCA_038502775.1. NCBI lineage: Eukaryota > Metazoa > Arthropoda > Insecta > Coleoptera > Coccinellidae > Hippodamia > Hippodamia convergens. Next base: position 20,306,444 of record CM076610.1, read on the forward strand.
AGATTGAAAGCTTCTGCTCTAAACAACATTTTTGTTTCAACTATTTTATTTTTACGAACGCATCTCCCTAGCAACGGATCTGAATGACATGAACATTAGTGATTTGGATGATTTTAATGAAAATTGAACATACTCCCCGGGCTAAACCGTTTAGGTTGGGGATTGAACAACTACAAGACATTTTACCCCCTTTGATTCAACATTTTGTTAATTTATTAAATGTAATTTTCAGAACCGAGGAAGTGGAAATATACGAGCGAAGTTATAAAAGTGTTTCAATCACCAACAATTCTATCAACGCTGTTGAACTAGGTTCATTTTTCAAATGATTGAGTTTCATTCACAGGAACAGAAAATATGGAAATTAAAAGATCAATACAAGCTTAGCCGCCGTTTCGATTATTAAATTTAACAAACAAAAAATATCAGTCAGAAAAGCACAACAAATTTGTTTTTTTCTCTGCCAAATTAAATTTCATGGTCTGAATGAACTCGATTTTTATGAAAATTCACAGCGAAACAGAAGTTTCACTTGGAATTGTTGAAATGTTTCACGATTGTTTTTTCTTTTCGGCGGTTTTTTTCTAAAAGTCATCCAAATGTCGCGTTGGGATTTCTAACATAGATAAAAAAAATTGGTTTGTCTTTGAGGGCCGAAATTTTAAACTTGGAATGGCGAAACATTCAAGATGGTGAAAATATTTAGTATGAACCATTTTACTGTCATTTTCATAAAACTCTATTGGAAGTCGAACTGTATCAATTGCAGCTATATAATAATCGATACTAAACATATCAAATTTTTTTTTCGAAACTAATTTGTTATTATACGAATATTATATGATTAAGACTTGTTTTAAAGAAAGAAAATAACACATTGAAATAAATTGATTTGATAATCCTGAAAAAAATTCTTAAATTTGATTCATTTTCAAAAATATTCAAATTTTTACACATGCTTGCTCCTTTACCCACACTGAATATCGCTGAACCAATCATTCCTGAGTTTCGGTAGTTCCTCAGCAGCTGATTCAATTCCTTGCTTCTTTTTCTTTATTCATTGGTTGTCATAAACAAGAATTTTCATATGAATCTCGAAATAGATAAAAAAATTGTTCCCGGAAATTGAATAAATTCGAAACGTTAAATCTTATTGAGATCAAATATCAAAGAATACCTCTTTTGAATGAAGCAGCAATCAATTTTAAGATGTGAGCAGAAGCCGTTACATAACGATATACTTAACTGACCTCACAAAAAAGAATTTTGCTCAGCAAAGTCTCGTTTATGCTTCGAAAATAAGATATGTTACGAAACAGACATGATTCCCGCGATGTCTTCCACATGGCCACATAGGAATGATGAGACAACCTGCATAGCAGTAATACATATAAATAATATCTAATGAAAAATATCACACCCGTAAATCATTTCAATTTCCTTCACTTAATTTCGACCAAACCATAACAATTCCTTATGTAGAAAATATTCTGGATGAAAATTCTCATTATAAAGTTGAACAATCATAAATTATGCAAATCAATCCCGTTGCTGTTTTGGTTCAGTTTGAGATAGTAACAAAATTGTATTCTCGCTTTAATAAAGAAACTGAGAATATATATCCCGTGCTCCGCCTGAAATGGAAATGATCTGTAAAGAGCTACAATTCGATTTTATGTTTCATGAAATACAACGGGTTGGGAATTCTTTTTGCTCGTTTCGACATACACATATTATGAAGAGATAAGACATTGAGAGAGTTTGCAAATAAAATTATACAGATCTTATCGATACAATCGAAAGTAGGTAAATTTATGAAAGATTTGTAATAACAATATAGAAGGAGTTGTTCGTGGTTAAGCAGATTCAGCATTTTCCAAAACGAAGGCAATACTACTGAATGGTAATCTTGTAAGGGGTTTTGAACCCAGAGAGGCTTCGGGCTATTCAGTTATTGAAAGGATTTCCGGATTTTGCGACAATGCAATGTAATTTCGTCGTCACAATGTTTAATTAAATAATTCATAACGTGTACTTTCACAAAGCTCTTCCGTCATCCATGACGAAAACAAAGAATTGGTCGCACTTTTGACTTTTGATTGAGCTGGTTCGGCACTAGCCAGTCTCTGGAGATTTGAGGGATGAAAAATACAGGGATGCTGTTGGGAAGAAACACGTTTTGGAAGAATCAGCACATAAATGAATGTTGATAATTAGATTTGGAATTTGAAATCATTCAATATCATTCCACGGATAAGTACAGGCTCATTGCTTATATTTTACTGAATAAGCTATCTTAGTTATTATTGGTCGTGCAAAAACGTTTAAGTGGGCAAATTTGTTATATCCTTTATGGGTATTCTGAATTCAGTACTAAGAAATGGATAAAGGCATTAACCTAAAAATTCTATGGGAATTGTTGTTTTTCAATCGGTTTTCCTAATCGGTAGAGCTCTTTCTTCTGATTTCAAATGTATATATATATATATATATATATATATAATCCCTCATTATTTATCCTTATATTATATTTATATTCCTGGACTCGGATGTCACGCAGGTGGCTTAAGCTGCCTCCGTGGTGACGTTGGATGTTGCCCTGGAATGCAGGGTCTTCCAACCGAAATCGCAAATTTGCGGCTGGCTCCCTTGTGTTGACTCCGTTATGTGATTTCAATTTCCAACTTTTCACCGTACTGATGAGGGCCGAAAGCCCGAAACAGCTGTCAACGGTTCATTTTCGTTTCAGAGGGTTATGTCCGTTAAATCTTTTCCATATATATATATATATATATATACTTCATTGAGATTTTTAGGCAGTTTCTTAAAATTTTCAGATTTTTTTTTGTCTAAATCTAAGGCAGCTGTAGAACGCCACTCGAGAATGCTGTGATGGACACTTTTTTATAGGGATATTTGAAATATAAAGTGTATATGGCCCGTCCGCAAAATATCGAAGACATTAAATTCAGAAAAGAGGAAGAAATTGATATCGATATCAATAAATGGTAACAAAAATCCTCAAAAACTTAAAAATAAAACCTCATTACGATACTGAAATAGAGAAATAAATAATAAAAACTCTGTTTTACGTTGTCATCGACTGACGCGTACATGGCTAAACCAATTTCTCTGATTCCCTTTTGCTGTGTTTTTTTTATTTTCTGAAGAGGAAAAAAAGTTGTGCGGGACAAAATACCTAAAATACAAGAAAACTTGAGGATTGTCCGGCGCATTCGCCATTTTGTAATCAGAGTATTTTCATCTGCCTATGTCCGTGGCAAGCACAGAGCGTAGTTTTTCGAAATTGAAATTGATCAAATCCTACGTGAGAAATGTCACAAGATCGCCTTAGCGGGCTAGCATTTCTTGCTATTGACTCATAACTGGAAGAATTGTGAGATATCAAGAATCTCGTCAGCAAATTTGCCAAAATGAAAGCTAGAAAAGTTACTTTCTGAAGAACTCGTTGAGATTTCGTGATAAATATTTCTGTTTTGTATACCTTGGACTCATCTCATACTATTATCATCATCTATTGCACATTATTTTTTTTTGTTCTAGTCGTATATGCGTGCGTATATATTAGATATATTATTAGTGATAATAGAATGTATTTTAAGTTCAAGATTGTTTATTTCATTGTTAACGAACATTTCCCATTTGTTTTTAGTGAAATTTTTCGAAAAGTATGTCTCGAATTTCTTCACTCGGTTGAAAAACGAACTATCGAAAATTCAATTTTTGCATTCTCCAGAGGTGACTTTTGTTAGAACGGTAAGATGAGTCTCTGCCTAGGGCGGCAGTTTGGCTAGCGACGGCCCTGATAATTGGAATATTTTCTTGCACCAGGTTTTTATTGTAAAAGCGGAATATTTTCTACGAGAAAAAACCGAAATCTTAGGCTTCATTGAACAAGTTCAAAGTAACCCCGAAAACGATGACTAATCACATTACTTTAAAAAAGAATTAATAGAAAACAGTGTGTTGGAGAAATATTTGACATTTTTTTGCTGTACTGTTGATCGGATGATATTGTTGTAACAAATATATTTTGCGAAAATGTGGCTGCAACAACAGTTTGCAGATCATACCGAACGTGAACTTTTTAGGTCCCAAATATCATGTCAGGATTGCTAACTCACGAATCTTTTTTTTATATAAGTAATGTCATGCCATTCTTGAATGTGTGATGAATTGATTGGTGAAAACTAGATGTCGCTAAACCCAATGGTTGTTTCACTATAATCACATATAACAAAATTAATTTTTTGTTCAAAGTAGTTACGCGGTTCAAAGTAACCCCATTTTACGGTAATTATTTTTGTCATAATGTTATTTGTAATAAAGCCCATATTTATTTTATTCTGGCAATTGATTATCAAAACATGTATAACGAAAGTTTGATACCTGTTCTTTTTCTTATGTATTATTGATTATTCTATTTGATTTCGTTGCAGGAGTAAGGTCATAGCATGAGACTTAAAATCAAAAGCTGGTTAGGGGGCTTTTAGACTAATGTATAAAGGGGATGTTTGACCAACTGGTCAACCAGGGACGGAAAGGATAAAATCTTCGTGAGGCTTATAGAACATGTTCAAGAACAAGTGTGAGAAAGATGAAAATGATGAGGATGAAACATTTTCTTTGGAGTGTAGTGAATCCTATAGTTTTAATTGTTTCGTCTTGTTTCAGATAATTAACAACAATAAACTTTATGTTTAATTAAAGTGGTGGACGATCGATTATTAGTTTCAATTAGAACACTAGTTTCAATTATAACACTAGTTTGAATAAAAATGTGTAATGCATCGGTTTTTTGTGTCTTCTAACCTATTTTTCTGGTAGATTTTCCTCTGACAACTTCATAGGTCAACTTACCCCAAGTTCATACTCCAGGCACGAGGTATAAACGGAGAAATCGAATATCGAATATTAGGAAGGAAAATTTTCTTTTTAAAAGTGCCGACGTTTCGAAGTCACCGACTTCTTCAAACAACCAAAATCTTCTGGTTGTTTCTCATGCCGAATGGAATGAATACAAAGACATTGTCCTAGTAACTTTTTTATTCAGTATATTTAAATTCTCAATTGACAAGCCCCGTCCAGTTGAAGGAAGATTAAAAAGGATTCTTCATGACAAATTTTGTATCTTGAGAAAGGAACAATTAGTTCCGAAACGTCAGCGAAATCATAATTGGTTAATAATTTTCTGTCCAAAGTCTTGCGACATACTAAAAAACAATGTGTAACTTCCAAATATCTAGTGATTTATTGGAAAACGAACCACTTCATTTCATTCACTCCATTATTTATGATATTCGCAGATTAGAGAAATACCGAAACAGTCCGTTCCTTCATTCGGAAATATTCATGAACCTCGTGGATCAACTCGATGAAAATTAACAAATGCCGACTTTCACCTTCTACGTTCGTTAAATATGCTGCCATTTCCAGGCCAGTTTCGATTCCTCCTCCTGAACGCAATCAAATAGTTTTCCCTAGTCGAAAATGGAATTGACTCAGTTTGAAATTTCCATTTGGCAACATCGTCATTGAATGGATTTTTAGATTGTCGACGTCGAAACTTAGACTATAAATTTCGGAGTTCCATTGAATCGACTCTCGTTTCACCTGCTTCTTGTCGGGAAGTTGCACTGCTCCCATTCATTATTTTTCGATGCGAAAGTAGAAAACTGCAATTTAACACATTTTGTAGTTGTAGAATGTTAGTGAATTGGTATGCCAAAGTTATATATGTATATTTTATTGGCAGCCGACCTACATCTGTTGCTGTTCAAATTCCTTGCTTTATTCGGGCTGATTTGGGAGCATTCGTTCTAAGCTATTTCCCTAAGGAGATTGAACAAACCAGTGTGAACCTGGCTCGCCATTTCCAGCAGATTAATTGACAGAGATTCATGAAGGCAGGATTCAGTAGCGTACTGGAAGATTTTGATATTTTGATGCATTAACATACAAAACCATTGTTTCATTGAACAAGTATGAAACGAAGAAATCATACACATAGGGCTGAGAAAATAACTCATGATGAATGAGTTAAATTATATTACTGAGAATATTTTCAGTGGGCCATTTTTCTCATCGTTGTCACACCCCCTGAACATTTCATAATGATCTAACAATCTAAAAAAGTTTATATTCATGAGAAAATCGATTCGTCACTAATCTACGTATTTTCAGAGCTCCACACTCAACGTATGTTTTTCAATGAGAAAATTCCCAATGATCGTGCCTATTCTAGCAATTAAATTTTGCGAATGTGTAGAATACCCTGATAGTTTGACATTAATTGCAGTCATATCGAATGGACCCCACGATCTCCAGACCTCAATCCCGTAGATTATTTCATTTGAGGACATAGGAACCAAATGGTTTATTCTGTAAATATTTCATCAAGAGAGCAATTAAGAGATAGGATCATAAATTTCACAAAAAATGTTATCTGGAATGATGGTGTGCCCCTAGAAAAGCAATTGGCTAGTTGGTGAAACGTGCACATAAATTAGTGGAAATTGGAGGTTTCCACTTCTAGCTTTTTCTACGAGTGATCTGCTTGTTAACTTTACTCACCTTTTTTTCAACGATTATTAATTAAGTTATGTTTTTTTTGAGAATTTTTTAATATTGATTTTGTATATTAAATTTTTTTTAATTGAATTTTTTTGACTGCATAATTAAGAATCGACAAAGTACAATGAATTCCTGTCATTTGTGTCAAGATATAATACGATGAAAAATGGTAACTAAAAAAATTTCTGATTTGCTCCATCACTACAAAATGTTTCATGAAGGAATTTCTTGGATTCAAGCTTGTCAGGTGGAATGACAATGAATAATTTTCATGATGTTCCTGTATCTTCAGATTTGTTTGATCATTATAATACGTTCAGAGGTGTGACAAAAAATTGAATGATTGAATTATGTTCCTGTGTTTATGCATTTCGAATGAAAATGAAAATAATCAGAGAGTGGCCTATAAGGTGTTCATTTTCACATCAGAAGTCAAAATTGATTTTTCTGTATAGGGCACTGGAAATATGATATTCGATATACATAATCCAATAGATGTTAAAAAGTGTTACAAATTCTGAAAAAATCATTCATTTCTGAAATACACTACCAGAGATATAGTCGAATGAGATTTGATTAAGAATGAATGAATCATTCTGTAAATTGGCAGGAAAAATAGGAGACAACATGCTGATGGTAGATCCTATATATGGTAGGAGTATGTAAAGTTCCCCATGGAACACCCTATATATTGGCGAAGTGAAAAACTAGCCTTAATGTTTTTATAGAAAAAAGTACAAACAGCTCCCCTAACATAGGTTCAGAAAGTTCACATCCACTAAACTATCTTCCTAATGAGACTTCGCCCCAAACCAACCACGTGAAATCATATTTTCTAGGTGCGGATGTACCTTATCTTATCTCGAGGGGCATTCATAATAAAGATACGTCCAGAACACACAGAACGGAGACGAGAAGTGAGAAACTGCTAAATTTTTGAGTGCTCATACATTAGCGAGAGGAGATGGGGCCTCCAAGATATACATAATTCATACGCTTATTAGGGACGCCAGGTATAAATGATTCAAGATGCCATTTAGGACGGATGTGATACACTTTGCAGAGTCATTAAAAATTTTTCATGCCAAGAACTTTGTTGCTATTGACCTAGAAAGGGCTCTTAGTCCTAGGACAATGAGGACTCAGTAGGGAGAATGTTTATGATGTCGGTTATGAGAAGTTCGTGTTTCACGTCAGAATTTATGTGTACTGGCTTCTGACTAGTATTTATCTAAGAATTAAACAATAAAGTAGTCATGATGGAAGCCAATAAACAACGAAATATTCAAACTCGTTCCGAAATCATAATCGACCCAATTCTATGCAAGTTACGTGAGCCAAAATGCATTAATTGCAATGCCTATCGGCTTCAATTTCGATTGAAGTGATACTTTGCACACTTTTGAGGAACAATTGACAATGCGAAATTTCTGTTGTTACTATAGTAATATCCGGACCAGAAGCATCAGGCTTAATCATCATGATGATTGAGAACCGTAGCAATTTATATTTTTATATATATATATATATATATATATATATATATATATATATATATATATATATATATATATATATATATAGATGTTCATACCCACTCATCAACGGAGTATGCTAGCTGTCAATGGAAAATAAGATCTGAATGATAAAACCAGTGCTCATATCCATACCCACCATAAAGTATGACGCACCTATCTGGCATAATCACGATTTCTATAAGGAAAAAAAACTTCAAAGTATCCCAAACAGACTGATAAGAACACCACTTGATGCCCTATGATACATCTGCAAAAAATAGATCAGAGAAGAACTGAAAATTAGTAATAATGAAAGAACATAGCATAAAGAGGATACTGAACATTGCTATCAGAAAGACCGACAAAAGAGCGTATATAGCTGAAAATACACAATTAATCATTTATCTGGAAACAAGTAGAAAAAAAAGGAAAAATGATAAGAGAGATTTCCCAAAGCTGAGGTAGGAAAATTGTGTTCGGAACATTGATGTTAAAAATTGAGCCCCTCAGACGTCATCCTCAACTACGCCTATGGTCCGAACGCACCGAAACGTCAACTCGATCTCTGCAACTCTATGAACAGCTGATTGATATCAGAACTGACCTACCTCTATGGACTAACCTAGTGACAGATCAACTCATGCTCGTTATTAATTGTATCAATTAATCAAATCCTTTTCTGTATCGACATTCTCTGAAGATCAGACCTCTCTTGTGAAATTTAGAATTCTCAAAAGTCACCTCGCAAATTAATTGTACATCTCGTTCATTTTTGGAAGTAATCATTTAGGTAAGTGAACATTTCTCAAAGTCATCTCTCATTAATGCATATTTAATGTTATTTTCCTACTTTTACAAAGTTTGAAAATGTGTCCACGTTTTAGATCATAAAATCTATAAAAATACTGGTAATCCTCTATCATTTTACTCTCAGAAAATCTCTATTGCATTTAACTAATGGAATTGACTCCTCTAAGATACATATTTTGGTATATTTTGCTGTTCTCATGATTTTTCAGATTTCTCTAGACTTTTCACAATGGAAATACTAGTTGAATGCTTCCAAAAATGAACATTATTTGTGGTAATGAGTTTTGATTCATTATATTCTCATGTGCACCTCATTATCTCAGTGTAGTCATCTCATTTCTCAATCGTGCACTTCTCATTAACTTTGCTAATTATTTTTCTCGAGTTTCAGATGAATGAACGATCTCAAGCATAAGGGTGAATCATGGAATCAGTCTTCTCTCTCAATAAACTCAACTCAACTTCTCTGAAATATTTGAACGATCAAATAATTCACACATTGAACCTGATTGACAGTCTCAATCCCTGCTTCACCTTGAGCAGTCTCCTCAAGTACTGCCCACATGATTCAGATTGGTATGAACTCCTCAGTATATTTAAGAAATTCTCAAGTTCATTCATCGGAAACATTTAGCAAGTGGCAACTCAAGCCTTCAGCTTCAAACAAATCAAAGGGTTGGTGATTTACACTCATACAATGTACTCTCATATTGTCATTCTCATAATTATCAATTGTAACTCTTATTTTTCTGATGAACACTAACCCTGCTTGCTAAAAGTAGTTTGTCACTGTAAATTTTGTCTCAATTGATTAATTAGCCTTCTCGTTACAGAACTACGTTATAGATCATAATTATTGATTTCTCAACTTTGATATTCTCATATTGAAATGCTCTCAATGAATACCAGACTTAGACTATTAAGTTTTCAATACATGTACTCCTCTAAGGCCTAATCTCACTTTATTACAACTCAGACTACTCTAACAATTCACTATTGAACCTTTTTTTTTCTGATGAGATAAAGAGGCTCTCGCAATAAATTTCAGTTGCATCATCACTGTAAACTCTGTGTTTAATTTTGAATTAATGGAACTCTCTCAAAGTCTAAGTCTGACTTCATCTGACCTCTCATTTTGAACTTCTCTAGATTACCTCTGTTTTTAGTTGGATATTTCACTCTGAGTTTTAAAGATGACTTTAATATTGTATTTTTTAATGTATTAACTTCATGCGGGTGACTTATTCATTTTATGATTGTGAATGATGTCAATAAATGTTTTTACAATACCATCTCTAACTCAATTATCTGGATACAGTCCTAAACTTTATTTTCCAAAATCAGAACAACCCCGATTTTGTACATTTTGGTCCTTCGGGCCGGATGATTGAGTTAGAATTTCAGTACCATTCACAATCATATTTCTCAGTACCTGATCATAGTTTTCATACATCTCAAATATTTCATATTTCTCGAATTTCTCATAACTATCACGTTTCTCAGACTCCTCAAATTTATCCTACTCCTCGAATTTATGGTTCTCCTCAAATTTCTTATACTTCTCAAATCTCTTTTACCTCTCAGGCCCCTCATATCTTTCAAATTTTCTGAACTCCTCAGATTTCTCTTACCTTGTAAATTCCTCGTACTCCTCAAATTCCCCCCGAATTTCTCACAACTCTCGAATTTCCCATACCTCTTATATTCCTTATACTCATCAGATTTCTCGTACCTCTCAACTTCCTCATACCTCTCAGGTTTCTATTACCTCTGGAACTTCTCATAACTCTCATATTCCTCATACCTCTCGAAATTCCTCGTACTCCTCAAGTTCCTCATTCCTCTCGAATTTCTCATACTCTTCAGATTTCTCGAACCTCTCAAACTCCTCATACCTCTCAATTTTCTATTACCTCTGAAATTTCTCATACCTCTCATATTCCTCATACCTCTCAAATTTCTAATACCTCTCAAATTTATCATACCTCTTATATTTCTTATACTCATCGAATTTCTCGTACCTCTCAAGTTTCTCATACCTCTGAAATTTCTCATTCCTCTCAGGTTCCTCGTTTCTTTCAACTTTGTTATACTCCTCAAATTTCTGATACCTCTTGAATTCCTCAAATTCCTCATAGTTCTCAAGTAATAGCATCTCATATCAAAATTGTCCATCTCAAAGAAAGAACACCTCAGAGAAGAACAGCTCAAATCAGCTATACTCTGAAAAGTTCAGCTATGATCAGGTACTCTTGCTCCTCCTCTGTTAATGTAGTCTCCTCTGATTTCTAATGACTCCTCAAATGTCGTCCTCTGCGTTCTCCGACCTAAATGGCGTCAAGATCAACTGAAGTTTCCTCATCCAATCCTCTCCATGACCACCTCCATATGACAACCTCACTAGGGCCACCTCAACAAGTTCAGCCACCTCTTCGAAGACTCCTCAAGAAATCAGCAAGCCGCCTCCAAGAAGGCTTGAAGCCTTCGGGCAGTCGTCAACGCCTCCGATAGACAGCTCACTCTCCTCGTCACCGCTCTAGCCACCATCATCACTCCAGTGACCTCGCACACAGTAAGACTTCTCGTCGACTCTGGATCAGAACTCTCGTTCATCTCTGAAGACCTCGTTCGTCAACTCAGTCTGCCTCGAAGCCAGTCCAATCTCACCATCGTTGGAATTGGTGGAGTCACCTCAAGATCAAGAGGATCAGTTTCAATTACGTTGAAACCTCTTAACTCTCAAAAGACCGTGAATATAACTGCTCATATTTTGTCATCTCTTTGTACTAATTTACCATCTGTTAAGACCTCCTCTGCCTCATCTCTACAATTTTAAGCTCGCTGATCCAGACTTCCTCACTTCAAGGCCACTCGACATTCTACTGGGTGCTGATGTCTATGGTGCCATAATTATTCCTCAACTCCGAACAGGGCCGAATGAGTCAACTCCAATAGCCCAGTTATCTATATTTGGATGGTTGGTCCTAGGTCCAATATGCTCTCCTCAAGAAGTCTCCTCAAGTAAGCCACATATATATCATGCCAGTCAAGACTGCGACCTTCACCGTCTACTCGCAAAGTTCTGGGAACAAGAAGAAGTCAAGTCCTCCTCCATCGTTCACCTCACTCCTGATGAACAGGAATGTGAAGACCACTTCAAGGCAACTCATTCTCGGTTTTCTTCTGGCAAATACATGGTAAGACTCCCATTAAAGTCATCTCCTAATATTTTGGGATCTTCCAGACAACGTGCCTATCGATGCCTCCAAGGACTCCTCCGCAAGTTCGAGGGAAACCAAGAATATTGCCGCCTCTACAAAGAATTCCTCTCCGAATATGAACAGCTCAGGCATATGAAGAAAGCTCCAACTGTCATCTCGCCTCCCAGGTACTTTTTGCCACATCATGGTGTCCTCAAACCAGACAGCGCATCCACCAAACTGCGGGTCGTGTTCAATGGTTCCAGTCCCACCTCAACCGGTTCTTCTCTGAACGATATAATGCATACAGGAGCGAAACTACAATTAGACGTCATTGATGTATTATGTTGGGTACGTCGTTTTAAAATTTGTCTTCTCCACAGACATCACGAAGATGTACAGGCAGATCCTGGTGCATCCAGACGATTGGGATCTCCAAAGTATTCTCTGGTTCGACTCAAATGATGAGATAGCGACGTACCACCTCACCACTGTCACCTATGGAACCAAGGCAGCTCCGTTTTTGGCCATTAGAGTCCTCCTCCAACTCATCGAAGATGAAGGTCACAAGTTTCCACTCGCCATTCCTCCTCTCACCAAAGGTCGTTATGTTGATGACATTTATGGTGGAGCCGACACGAAAGAAGAACTCTCAGACATCGCTCAAGAATTGAAAAATCTCTGCATGGCTGGCGGCCTCCCTCTAGCAAAGTGGCAATCGAACGCTCCAAGTACTCTCAAGATGGTAACCGAGGAAGAAATGGTTCCCTCTCCGATCTCATTTGACGACTGTCCTACTTCGACGAAATTACTTGGCCTCCTCTGGTATCCTCAAGATGATTACTTCTCATTTAAGATACAGTCTTCCTCATCTGGGTCTGTGGTAACTAAACGTATTATGTTATCTCATATTGCTCAACTCTTTGATCCACTTGGTTTAGTATCCCCTGTCACGATCAGGGCCAAAATGTTGTTGCAGGAACTCTGGCTGCAGAGACTGACATGGGACGAACCGTTATCGCCTCCAATTATCAATAGATGGTGCAACATCAGAGAAGATCTCAAATCATTAGCTAATGTACGAGTCCCTCGTTGGGTAGGCACCCAACAAGACACCTCCATAGAACTTCACGGCTTCTCTGATGCTTCTCAACTTGCCATGGCTGCCGTTCTCTACCTCGTTGTCCGCTCTCCGTCCACAGGATCCAAAGTCACCCTGTTCTCCTCCAAAACTAAAGTAACGCCTTTGAAACGCCTCTCAATCCCGAGACTTGAACTCTCTGCATCTCTAATTTTGGCCAAATTAACTAAGTACGCTCTTCGTATTCTAGATACCAAGGTACACTCAACGACTTTGTGGACGGACTCAACTGTGTCTCTATCGTGGATCAAATCTCATCCATCACGCTGGAAGGACTTTGTTCGAAACAGAGTAGAGCTCATCCAAGACCTGACTCCAAATGTGCAATGGAGATACGTTCACGGCAAAGAAAATCCAGCTGATTGTGCTTCTCGTGGCCTCTCCTCATCTCAACTACTGAACAGCTCTCTATGGTGGACGGGACCACCATGGATTTCCAAGTCACCAGATTCCTGGCCAAATCGTCAGCCGGCACCGACTATTGACCCCGAATCTGAAGCAAGACCCACAAAGACCATCCTCGCAGCTGCAAAACAAGACTACTCGTGGGATCTTATATACAGGTATTCTTCTTTATATAAACTCTTAAGAATTACCTCTATTTGTTCAAGAGTCCTCGCCCGACTCAGATGCTCCTCAAGTCCGAATCTGTCATCTCCGCTCACCTCAGCTGACTTGGAAAAATCAAGGATCTATTGGATCAAGGCAACTCAAGAAGTATATTTTCCTCAAGAACTCAAGGCTCTTCAAACTGGTACAACTCTATCCTCTTCTCATGTGTTCAGTAGACTCACAGCATTCCTCGACCAAGAAGGTGTTATTCGTGTAGGCGGACGAATCCACCACTCTCTCTCAGACCCAGAAAGCAAACATCCTGCAATAATTCCTCGATTTTCTCAATTGACTTCTCTAATAATTGATTCAGCTCACAGACGAACGATGCATGGAGGCACGCAGCTCACACTGTCGACCATCCGACAACAGTACTGGATTATTGGTGGAAGAGCCCCAGTGAAATCCCACATCCTGAAGTGCGTTGCTTGTGCACGGCAAAGAGGTATTCGAGCTCAACAACTCATGGGACAATTACCAGAACCACGAGTAAGACCATCTCGTCCCTTCTCTCATACTGGTGTAGACTACGCAGGCCCACTCACGATCAAAACTTGGAAAGGAAGAGGAGCAAAGACACACAAAGGTTGGGTTTGTGTTTTTGTCTGCTTCGCCACCTCAGCAGTACACCTCGAAGCTGTAAGTGACTATTCCTCTGAATCTTTTATTGCTGCTTTTCGAAGATTTACAGCTCGACGAGGCATCTGTCACTCTCTATACTCAGACTGCGGAACCAACTTCATTGGGGCAGATGCAACCCTCAAGAACATGTTCTCAAAAGCCTCCTCAGAAAGCCAGGTCATCGCCAGACTCCTCATGAATGAAGGTACAAACTGGTGTTTCAATCCTCCAGCTGCTCCTCATATGGGAGGAAAATGGGAAGCTGCAGTGAAGTCCTTCAAGTACCACCTCTCTCGAATCACGAAAGATCAGCCCTTCACCATGGAAGAACTGATGACCCTTCTCGCCCAAATCGAAGCCATTCTCAATTCAAGGCCTCTAGAACCACTCAGTGATGATCCTGAAGACTGCTCTGTATTAACTCCTGGTCATTTTTTAACAGGTACTGCTCTGACTACTCTACCTGAGCCATCTCTCGAAGAAATCCCAACATCTCGGCTGTCAAGATGGCAGTTCATCCAGCAGCGAACCCAACAGTTTTGGTCAAAATGGTCTACTCAGTATCTACAACGTCACCTCTCCATATCCAAGTGGCATCATCCATCCCACGACATAAAGGTTGGATCTCTAGTTCTCCTCACCGATGAGCGACTACCTCCTTGCAAGTGGCCATTAGGGCGAGTAATGGTAGTGCACCCAGGGTTAGACGGCCTTGTTCGAGTCGTTACCCTCAAGACCTCCACGTCCACGTTGACAAGACCTATCTCAAAGCTAGCCATACTACCAGTCATCTCTACAAGCGAAAGAAACCAATCTCAAAGCTAGCCATACTACCAGTCAGCTCTACAAGTAAAGAACCCAATCTCAAAGCTAGCCAGCCTACCAGTCCTCTCTACATATGAAGCTATTCCGTAAGATCTCTAATTCTAAAATTCAATAATCAATTTCATTGCTTATTGGCTGGCGGAATGTTAAAAATTGAGCCCCTCAGACGTCATCCTCAACTACGCCTATGGTCCGAACGCACCGAAACGTCAACTCGATCTCTGCAACTCTATGAACAGCTGATTGATATCAGAACTGACCTACCTCTATGGACTAACCTAGTGACAGATCAACTCATGCTCGTTATTAATTGTATCAATTAATCAAATCCTTTTCTGTATCGACATTCTCTGAAGATCAGACCTCTCTTGTGAAATTTAGAATTCTCAAAAGTCACCTCGCAAATTAATTGTACATCTCGTTCATTTTTGGAAGTAATCATTTAGGTAAGTGAACATTTCTCAAAGTCATCTCTCATTAATGCATATTTAATGTTATTTTCCTACTTTTACAAAGTTTGAAAATGTGTCCACGTTTTAGATCATAAAATCTATAAAAATACTGGTAATCCTCTATCATTTTACTCTCAGAAAATCTCTATTGCATTTAACTAATGGAATTGACTCCTCTAAGATACATATTTTGGTATATTTTGCTGTTCTCATGATTTTTCAGATTTCTCTAGACTTTTCACAATGGAAATACTAGTTGAATGCTTCCAAAAATGAACATTATTTGTGGTAATGAGTTTTGATTCATTATATTCTCATGTGCACCTCATTATCTCAGTGTAGTCATCTCATTTCTCAATCGTGCACTTCTCATTAACTTTGCTAATTATTTTTCTCGAGTTTCAGATGAATGAACGATCTCAAGCATAAGGGTGAATCATGGAATCAGTCTTCTCTCTCAATAAACTCAACTCAACTTCTCTGAAATATTTGAACGATCAAATAATTCACACATTGAACCTGATTGACAGTCTCAATCCCTGCTTCACCTTGAGCAGTCTCCTCAAGTACTGCCCACATGATTCAGATTGGTATGAACTCCTCAGTATATTTAAGAAATTCTCAAGTTCATTCATCGGAAACATTTAGCAAGTGGCAACTCAAGCCTTCAGCTTCAAACAAATCAAAGGGTTGGTGATTTACACTCATACAATGTACTCTCATATTGTCATTCTCATAATTATCAATTGTAACTCTTATTTTTCTGATGAACACTAACCCTGCTTGCTAAAAGTATTTGTCACTGTAAATTTTGTCTCAATTGATTAATTAGCCTTCTCGTTACAGAACTACGTTATAGATCATAATTATTGATTTCTCAACTTTGATATTCTCATATTGAAATGCTCTCAATGAATACCAGACTTAGACTATTAAGTTTTCAATACATGTACTCCTCTAAGGCCTAATCTCACTTTATTACAACTCAGACTACTCTAACAATTCACTATTGAACCTTTTGTTTTTCTGATGAGATAAAGAGGCTCTCGCAATAAATTTCAGTTGCATCATCACTGTAAACTCTGTGTTTAATTTTGAATTAATGGAACTCTCTCAAAGTCTAAGTCTGACTTCATCTGACCTCTCATTTTGAACTTCTCTAGATTACCTCTGTTTTTAGTTGGATATTTCACTCTGAGTTTTAAAGATGACTTTAATATTGTATTTTTAATGTATTAACTTCATGCGGGTGACTTATTCATTTTATGATTGTGAATGATGTCAATAAATGTTTTTACAATACCATCTCTAACTCAATTATCTGGATACAGTCCTAAACTTTATTTTCCAAAATCAGAACAACCCCGATTTTGTACAATTGAAAATTATCATTTCATAGATGGGAGAAAATTTCACATAACAACCGTACACTCATCTCTCAACTTCGAACCTAACACAATAATACATCGACAAATTCTTCATAATTCCAGCAAATCTTCCAGAATAATAAACATCGGAATTCCCAACTCAACTAGGGCGCTCGTGACAAAATTCCGAGCAAATTAGGATGGGAAAACAAACGTAGTTCTATAAAGCCAACATTTCTGGATCGTCTCCGGTACAATACAGAAAGGTGGGAGTTTCCTAGGAAAGTTTTCTTAACGAAAACAATGAGTTCGAAGTCAAGGTAGACGACGCGTCGTGGAAACTGGTTAGATGGGTATTGTCTTTGGAACACAATTCGTGAAAAGTTTCTGAAGTAGTCTAGAACGTATAGAACTCTGAAGTGATAGAAGATGTTCACGGAAAATCATGATTCTCCTACTTTATTGTTCCAAAGTTTGTCTCATCATGGAACCAAAAAGGTCGATCACTGCAGATAATTGACTTGCATAATTATAATATTATACGAGAAGTAATAATAAGCCATGAAAATTGGGTTGTTTTAAATTTAAAGTAATAATATAGTCGACTTCTGAAGATAAAACCGTGTTAGCCATGGAAGGTACCCATTTGAATCACAGAAAAACCTTATGTGATGCATATTTTAGGTGCGTTTATCCATAAGTAATCTGAAACACCTTTTTTTTAGATAAAAAATTGAAGTGAATTTGGACCGCTTCACAGTTGCATTAGAATCGAATATTTCACCATCAAAGTTTTGCGAAAAGAAGGGGGTATCTGATCCAAAATAAATGCGAAAATGAAGGGATGTTAGCTTTTAGACTAGTTGTAATCACGTCTTTGACAATTGAGAAGGTGAACTTCGAAATCTTCATTTAAATGGGTGAGAAACCAATATTTCAACATAATTTTTCCTATACCGCAAGAAAATTGATATAATAGCAAAAAGTACCGTTCAAATGCGGTACTATTGGCCATATGGTCCCATTTGAAATTATTAATCATTCATTATGAGTTCAGCTGTCACGACTTAGCCCTGTTTTCAGTCTCAAAATGTAATCATTATACGCAAAAACGTTGAAAACATACGAGCTGAAAAGGGGAATATAGAGTACCACCGATGTAATCATCTGGCATCTGGTGTAACATTTCCAAAATGATTTTGAAATTAAGGTGATTGATTCCAAATAAATATTACTATACCTACGAACTGTACACTATTTCACTCAGTCATGGAATTTCGTTGGATTTGACTACCAGCGGCGGTGCAATTAGGGTTCTATTTTCCGTGGCGAACTTTTGAAATGCGCACATGAACGAATTTATTGCATCTGACAGTGGAATCCCATAGTGTTTCATTAATCAATATTGAATATGTTAACATGTGTTTCTTGATTTTTAAATATATTTGCGTGAAACTATTTTGTTAATAAGAGTAAAATATCAAGGAAAAATGAAAATTAACACATTAACGATTCTTACTTTTTAATCAATTCGAAGAGGGAGCGTATAAGATTAAGATTTAGAGAAAAGATTTCATTTACTGCTATTCCCCCATAGGGTCTTAATTTAATTTAATTTGTATAAGATTTTGTTCCACCAATTCGAAAATATGTTTCGATCAACGGAAGGTAGCGCTATAGACAAATTATGACCAATTCTTGATAATTTATTCAAATATCTGAATATATTCAGATGGACGAATTATATTGATAGTTTTTTTAAATATTGATTAATTGTATTCGTGTCATTTTTATCTTCATGTCTTTGGCCGAAAAGAACAATACACATTGATTTCGATAGAATACCGTACAAATGAATTGATCAAATATCCAAGACATATTGAAACTGAAATTCAATTTATATTTCATCATAATGAGTTTTGATATTGAATAGAGTACAACTTAATTAATTAGCGTATCGTGTCCTTTACTCAACATCAGTGGTTTTTCGACAATAGTTTATACAGGGTGTTTGGAAAAAGGGTCATTCCGTCTCTAGGATAGGAAGAGAACTGAAAAATAATTAGGGTTTGTTTAGCGAAAAAATTTCGTAACGCCATCCGTTTTCGAGTTAAAGGGCGTTAAATTAAAAAAAATTACAAATTTCATCAGATTCTGTCCAAACTTTATACGAATATGTTTTGCAAGCTGATACATCCAATGAATTTGTCTGACTTCCATAGAGCGCGCTAGTTACACTGTTCGTACCACATAGTATCGAACATAACCTTTTTCAATAGGGGATTTTTTTAAGCAAAATTACAAGTGAACTCCAACATCATTCAATTTTACACCGAAAAGGTACTTTTGATAAAACTTGATACTGTGTAGCGTTTACTGAATATTTTAATTTGAAATTATGAAGTGATAACCAATGCTGATATAAAGAAATGATATGTGTATTAATTAAACAAAAATCACGAAATTAAAATTTAAAGAAAGGCTAATATCATAAAATGAAATTCAATGAAAGTAGATGTTCAAAATGCCCCCATTTTCACGAATACACAAGTCTTTCCTTTCTTCTGAACAATCCATTGATCTTCAAACGGTTCGGAGTCAGCTATGAGTTCATAAAAGCACAGCCGTCTGTAGAGATGGCCAGGAACTAAGTCTGGCATCGACGTATGCAAACCGTAGGTATACTCGTCCGATATGGTAGCGCGAGATATCATGTTTTTCGAATTCAAATCATTTGCATATTCACCAAATTTTTTCTGGAAGAAATGAGAACATAAGACCCTACTTAGTCATCTCCTAATTACTCCTAGGCAAAAATCTCACGATTGTGTTTGAATCTTGGTTGGAATTGAAAGATAATTCTCTGAATTATAAGTTAGGAAGAGAATTAGATATTCAATTCATTGTTCAGCAAGAACCACGGGAAGGTGTAGGGCCAACTCTTGCAAAAAAAAAAATTAAATCAAATTCTCTATGTGAACAAAACAAGTATTCTCAACATTATTAAAAACTCAATATATGTAGACATCCAAGTGAATTTGAAAATAAATAGATATAAGATGTTTATACAACAAATATTATAATTTTCAACATGAAAATGATATGCAATAGAAACGGAAATGCATATATTTATGAAAAGTTAGACAATTTCATTCTAAGGCAGTTAATTTTGTATCTTTGGATAATGGTAACTTTTCCCTATCTCCCAAGTGTTTTTTCCTTCTTCGTTTGTTCGACATTAATCATTTTATTGTTATTATTTACGAAATTGTTTAAGAGTAAATTTGCAAAAACCAAACAAAGTGAATTTTCAAAAAGTGAATTTGAAATTGATTTCGCATTCGTACCACAACTGCTGCTCGAAGGAGCAGCATATGCTGAAACATAAATTTCGGCGTATTTATCCATGCCACTATTCTGCAAATAATATGAATCTTAATTGAACAATCCACTGAAATTCATTTCTCATGATTATCGGAACTATCCAACCTATCCAGTAGATGATCTCAAGTTAGTGAAGAAGTTCCCTTAAAATGCACTTATTTCCAGCCGTTTATTCATTAAACCACTACGATTTTTCAACACAATACAAAAACACGTACCTACACTATAAACAAAACTCGCTACTGACTATCAATTCTCCACCACGCATCACGAGTCTCCGTGGGTGGTTTGTTTCTCTTCATTATAGTGAAAGTTTTATCAAAATCCTGAGTCCACAGAGGACAAACAAACACACAAATACACGGATATTCGCATTTATAATATTAGTATGGATTAGTACAGATGAAGTGACGAGTGCGTACACTTGTATTGGTCAGGCTTTGAGAGCCAGGATATATTTTTCGTCCAAATTTGATTTTCGATAATTTCTTGTAGCTTAGCTCCTATTATGATTCCCTTACATTAACATATGAAGTGAAAAAGGTACATTTTCACTTCATTTTACCTATCATATTCATAGATTAGAAGTCTGAAACTTCAAGTATGAGAAACATGGCACTTAAAACTCCTTGATTCTTGCCGTCTTGAAAAGACGATTTGGTCTTGAAGGAGCTTTCATCCGCCTAAACCGCTCCTTAGGATAATTTTACACTTCAATACTTTCACGTTCAAACTTTGCGAATCTCGATGTTCAGCCGGGAATTTCTCGAACCCGACTGATACTTGAAGGTATGCTGTAGGTAAGTGGAATTAATGGGGTTGTGGTTTGTTTCTTCTCGGTTCCCGTTGATTTTCAGGTTGTGGTAGATCCATGAGTACAGGGTGTGCGAAATTCGTTGTCTACTCAGAGGATCTCCAGGACTGGTAGCTAGTCGTATATTCTTCGTGAGAAGATTTTGTCTCTGAGGGATATGGGATACTGATTATCCTACTAATATTATAAATGCGAAAGTTTGTGAGGATGTAAAGATGTTTGTTACTCTTTCACGTGAGAAATACCGAACGGATTCAGATGAAGCTTCACATCAATATAGTTTATCTATCCGAATAACATATTTTATAAAAATTTTGTGGTATTTCAGCATAAAATAATGAGAAAATATCAAGCGAGTCGAAAAAATGCCTGCTTCTCAGTGTTATAAGGGCCATTCGTCCAAGTACATACGTCGCGTAGTCGCGAATCACCCATGTTATTCTCACGGTGATATGCAAAAATGACCCTTAGCCTCGATCGATTCTAGGCAACTAAGTGAAACTGTGAAATATCGAAGTAGGTCAACCAAGCAATACTATTATCAGCTGTTGTAGAACTGATGTGTACGAATAATATCTTACGCAACGTACCCCCGAAAAAATCGCGTCACGGGAAGGCCCATACTATGAGAGAATTGACTGATTATTTGATTATAGGATTTTAGTTTCAGTTATTTAGGTATAGGTTGGACGTATATAAACGAAAAGTTAGGGAAAAACAATTGGATCTGGTAGGCAATGTGGCAATTAGGATAAGGCTTCTTCAATATTTTTCGTGTTTGAGGATGATATTGGAATAATAATTAATAATAATAACGATAATTTCAATAGCCGATTTGGGCAGACGAAGTTGCGCGGGCCAGCTAGAGTCAAATGAAGCTGAAAATAGTATATCTCTTTTTTGAGTCCAATTTCATTCCTCCAGCCTCGTGATGAAAGAATCTGTGAGCCTATAAATTGAAAATGGTATTCTTCTCGATGATAACTACTTTAAATTTATCCATGTTCCAAAAATGTTCTCGGTGTGCCCTCTGATAAGCAGAGATTTTTTTTGTTTTTCAATTTGTTCTTTTTCTTAAACAAAGCTATGAATATTGTGAGATTCTCAGAAACTATCAATATCTATCTCAGTTTTAATCAGGAGGGATCATGTAGGGTAATTCGAGGATAGATGGTTCAGGTTTTGAAAATTCATGTTGAAATATTTATATGATGAATAAAAAAAATATTATAATATTATAATAAAATATTTTTTTTTTAATTCTTTGTTGATCAATGATCACGTAATGAATAACAGAAACTCATTGAAAAATAAAACGTCCAATGAATAAATAAAATAAAAATTGTCAACAAAAATCATCTCCCTCACAATCGAAATAAGATGACGCATTTGAAAAAAAAATATTTCATCTAAAATATTACTTTGTTTTACGCAAAATCATCCACTGCTACGACAAAAGTTCACAAATTTTGAACAAGAGTCATGAAACAATGTAGATATTTCACCCAGTCCTCTGATTTGGTGAATTCCGAGTAGATTCCCCCACAACCAGCACAACTTTCTTTCTCGTAATCAATTTCATCTGGAGAGTCATCAATTATCGGTGCTTTCAGATCTTCGTCTGAGGATGACTCAGTTTTGGGAAGTTTTCTATTTTTCATTTCAGTCATTTCGATTGCATACATAAGTGAACCATCTTTCCTCGAGGTGGAGGAGATCTGGCTCACCTCAAGAACAGATCGTAATCGAAAATATTCGTTATTTTGAGGTTATACTATGAAACTATAATAATTTTACTTACTTGGGAAGGTTGGATCACTGAAATAATCGGTACAGTTGAAGTGCACCAGCACTTCCAATAAATTGAGTTAATATTTTTGGCTTGGCCAGATAACAAATTAAACAATTTTCGAATTATATGTCAATAAGTGAAAATACAAGTTTCGGTAGTTTGCTCAGAATGAAGAAAAGTACGTCAGGGCGTCTCCACTCATCTGAAACAATATCAGATAAGAAAATATACGATTGCGCTGTAACACCTTCTGCACCTATCCTTGAATCACCCTTACCTCATCGAAGAAAACTTCATCTTGGAACCGACGTATTTGACTTTTAGATACTTTCATATGTATTCACACTCGCTTTCGATGACCCCACCACATTAGCAACACAAATTGTTCAACTGTGAAGGTTTTCTACATATATATTCTTTTGATTGAGAGAGCTAAAATAATACAATACTTATTGACACAAAAAAGTACATAAAAAAAAGAAAAATTCTTTGCCTTTACGCAGGCCACACCGAGAACATTTTTGAAACAGAAGAACTCAAATTGATAATCATCGAAATGAATGCCAATTTCAATTCCCAGGCTCATAGATCTTTTTATCATGAGATTGGAGAAATGATGATTACCAATTTGAATTCTTCTATGTTTCCAAAAAAAAAGTACATAGCTGAGGTTAGTGCAACGGGACACCATGCGTATGAAAAATGAGTAAAGGGAAAATATTATATATCAGATGATCTTGAAAGACTTCAACGTGATCTAGGAGAACATCTTCATGTAATCCTTCTACTATGGACAGAGAAAAACATATTCTTGACCAATCTACCCGTAGGAAAGTTTTATTCTGAACTGAAAAAAGTCAAAAGCAAAAAAAAAAACATTTATTTGGAATAAATTACATTGTTTTCAAATTGAACGCCCGTTTCAGAAATGCATTCGTTACTTCATGTATAACCTCGAAACCATATTGAAATTTATAAATGGGACAACTATTCATAAGATGCTCTATTATCTCCTCAACTTCCGCACACTCACAATTAAGGCTCTCAACCGAATTCTATATGAAGGGCATGAATCTAATAGGATTCAGAATAGACCAAAATCTCCTGGGAAGGTCAAATCCAGTTTTTCTGGTAGTAGGATCAATATTACAATTTTTATTGAAAAAATTTCATGCATTGTAATTGTGGTCGAAACGTTTTCCCTTTGGACTGAGACTGTATTGTGAGAATTGTGTTCAGGTAATCACAATGTAAATGATTCGGAAAATTAATCGAGTTTGAGGAAAGTAGAAAGCTATCGATAAAAGCTTCCGGTTGAAACGAATACCAGGCATAACGTTTAATTAAGCAAGGGATGAAGTGGTATTTCCCAATGGCACTATACAGCTACGATAGAGGAAAAATAAAGAATTGCGGATCGGAAAATAAAAGGGCGAAAAAAACATTGCTTATGCCACCAATTGGATTTGTTTCAGTGGGTGTTTCAGAGTGCCGTTTGATAGTGAGCGAATTTATTGAAATCACTGATTTTCTCACATGAATCTACTAGCAAAAAATAATAATTTCAGAATACAACCGATTTAATCAGATCTGTATTATCGTGTCATAATATCTGAATAAGGAGATACTTCATATAATATTTATAATTGAGAAGAGCATCTATATGCGATTATCTCCACGTGGACATAAATATAATTGAATTACAACTATTTTCTAGTGTTTAGTTTCCAAAAAGAGAAGTTATTCCAGAATTTTTTTTCCAAAAAAATCATGCGATCATGATTTCACATCAATCGGCACACTATTCGAACTCTCGAAACAATTGTAACCAGGTGAGCATTCCAACAACACTGTTTCATCCCTTGCATCTAGTGTTAACATCAACAAAGATAAACGTACGACAGTTAGGGGTAGGTGATAATCAGGACATTCGTCACCTGTCACCTCCATTGTAGGTCGGAATTTCAGCGTTATTAATTAATAGTGTACATTCCAATGACATAAACTTCAGTAAGATTAATAATCCCTTTGAGAAACAAGTTATAAAGGTGGCATATATGCGTTTGCATAATTATTCATGAAGCATTGTCAGATCATCATACATGAATTATATATCTTAAAGTAGAATTACATAATACATTCATAAGATGTTTCTTATGATATTGAAATTTGATAAGAATAATATATACATAGATCCACCATTCCGAGAAAAACAAAAGGATTGGTTTTTTCAATTGGACAAGACATTCATTCAAATAATCACGCGGCGGTAAAAATATGGTTTCAACAAATGCAGTCATTGATATACTTTATTGATTAATTCCACTGAATTCCAGTTCATACTGAGAAGAAGAATAAATGAAAAAAAATTGAAGCCTTTACGGATGCAAATAAATATGAATGATGGTATTCGTTTCGATGATTGCTAATTTGAATTCCTCTTTGTTAAAAAAAAAAGTCAGTTTACAGCACAAAAGTACAAAATTAGCGTTTCTTCCAAATCAATATTCCCTAAAATTTGATTTTTCCATCTTGAAACAATAACGACTCACCGCATTGCTTCAACATTGGTTAATTTGAAACTGTTCTTGGCAGAGCTTGATTGTCGGCATAAATAATTAAATATGATTATACCAGATTGATGTGAATTGTGAGATACTTACACAAATGATCTAGAGCTAGAGGATGGGAAAGGAAATTTTTGTTGGAAAATATTAAATATGAATATGTATAAACGAAAGTCAATATCTCTGAGATGATGAAGAACGCGATTTTCTGAAATTTTACCAATTTTAATAATCTTGAAATTATCGACAATTTCAGAAATTTCAGACCACTTTTACTTTTTTCTGAGGATATTTTTTCAGAAAATTGATTTGATATTTTTCAAGGAAAATTCGAGCGAAGATCTTCCTGAAAAATCCCCAATTGCTTCAAATTAATTTCAAGTCAAATTTCGAAGAAGAATATATTTAAAAGTTGCTTGAACATTTTCAAAGTATGAAAATCTTTTGCACATTTTTTATTCGGCTCAAATATGAGGGTATTTTTCAGAGTTCCAATTGATATTTATGAGATAGGTCACTAGGTACTATGGGGGTCTACATTGTGGAGTTTGGCTATCAAAATATTCTAGATGCTGGAAAAAATTCATAACGAAATAAATATTGGTATAACTCTGGTTGTTGTCGACGAGGTTATCGATTCTTAAGTTATCACTCTAGGCCATGGAATGTCAATTGGAACTTATCTGAATGATCATATTCGTAACAATTTTTTCGCTGTGGACATGTAAAGAAATTCTTATAAAAATGGGAACTTTCAGAAAATTAAATTCAAATTTGCAATCGACAAAAAAATCGGAGAATATTTTAGGGTTTTCCCCCATTTCGAATTTTTTTTCTGAAAGTTTTTTAACTTTCCTGAATAAACTACTCAAATAGACTCCGGTGTAACTATAAATAATTACTTGAAATATTATTGAAAACTAACAATACTGAATTTAAAATTGCTCAAACAAGACGATTAATTAATCGTATCCCGCTTAAGCTTCAGACACAGGGTATATGTCATAAGCCAAAAACGATTCTCTCGATGTCTCCAGCACGCCATATCAGCTTGTCCAGTTCATGAACTGTATATATCGTTAATTTTGATCAGGAAAAAAATCGATAACATACAGAGTATCTCATACAAAATCGTAGCAATGCAAATCTGCAGGTTTAATTTTAACAAAATGAGATCTTAACAGCAGAACATCATTTTAGGAAACAAATTAAGTATATAATTTTTGATGAGGGGTGCGTAGTTTATTGTGAATAAAGCCTGTAAATGGTGACGTAACCCCATTCAATTCTCAAGAAACTTCCAACAGCTGAACCGCTTCAGCGAAATGTTCTGCTACTCCATTGGAAGGTCAGCCAAAGACGAAGCCCAACTCCAGTACTAAACGATCACGAAAAAAGTAATTCGCGTCGCGACACAGCAAAGATCGTTCCGTGATCTGCATATTCAACGGTCGCCTTCAGTCATCTCGACTCGTTAGAGATGAAATGCATGTTGACGCTGTCTCTTCTATCCCGAAAATTTATATTCATGAGGGCCGGCGTTTGCTCCACCGAAACTATGTACACACACTTCTGTTGCCATCCCTCCAGCTCCTCCGCTATCTGAGCTGCATCTACTGTGAAGCACGGCTCCGATTCATTATTCCGCCGGGCCGTACAACAGCGACTCGGTGTATTCAATACGTGATCCCAGGTTGCGTGTCATTTGTCGAGCTTCCGTCGGCTAACTTGAAGTAGCCACTCACCCACAATTCGCAGGTGGGGACTTGTCCGAAGAGCAAACAGTCTTGCGTCCTTTGATTGCCGAAGCTGTCAATCAAGTTCTGAAGTTTCGGGTGAGGTCAGGGCCGTCGCTAAGGAACACGCGGAGGCCTAGGGGGCCAATTCACGCTTGGTGAAAAAAAATAAAACAGCTCAGATTCTTAAATGCAAACCAGGTGCCCGATCAAGCTTTATGAAACCGAGGATTAAACTCAAAATTCAAGACCTTACCAGAAGGATTTTTTAATCCAGTAGATAGTCCAGCAAGTAACGCTTGCCAAGAAGATGTGACTGTTTCATCGGTCCACACTTTGGATTTAGTATGACCGGCATTGACCTAAGTTTCATCCAAGTAGTAAATCTTCCTGTTTTCATCACGGAAGGCCCTAATTTTCGTGAGATAGTTTCTTCTCCAACATTTAATGTCGTCACGGTCCATTAAAAAACTGTTGTGTTGGCGACGTCCATATTTAAAATTGAGTTTTTTCAATATGATGTACTCTTCTTAAAACTTGGCAAGTTCGGGTCTTCAGTAACTATTTTTTAAACTTTTTCGATAGTCGGGTGTTCATTTCTGAAGAAAAACTCGTGAACTTTTCGCCGTATTAAATTTTTATTAAAATCTGATAAGGACTCCCATTTGGTGGTCCGATTTATATTTGTTGCCGGCTGTGATAGATTATTTGAATTTATGTATAATGTATTCGGAAATAATTCTCCTAACACTTCGAGCTCCAATGCCAAGTCTATCATCAACTCGGAGTTCTATGTCCTTCAAACACATTCCGGCATTTTGTATTATTTCAATTTCATAAGAATTTACAATCATTTCTTTAATCTCAGCACTAAATGTCGTTTGAGACGTCTCTTTTTTGGAGGACTTAAGTCGACACGCGAGTCCTTAGAAGTATCCGTACTTGACATATCTTGAACTTGAATAACTTGCTACAATTAAATTTAAACCAATTTACGAGAGAAAACTCCTGAACAACGATTCGCATACAATTAAACGTAATGCGATTCTGCAGAGGGTGCCGCTTGCACACGTGGCGTTCTTGAAGCATACTCCTAATATGATCACGCGTTAGTTGCTTTGTTTACGGTGGCCTCTCGGATTTGGATAGACTATAGAGTCCTATGACCTCCAAAAACCCACTATTTGGCGACATATTTATTTATACTATGAGGGATGGAAGTAACATTTACCAGCAGAGGACGTGTTTGCGCCTGAGCCATAGCGAGGGCTGGCAAAAAAGTTCGAGGCTGGTACTTACATCCCATTTAGTAAATAATAATAACATTTTCCCCTCGCTATATTGTATGTTAAGAAGAAAATCCTGGATATAGTTTTGGATTTTCATAATCATCACATTCGATAGCAATTTCATTGAATTATTTCATCCGCGGCAGCCGTGATCCGTTGCTAGAGCAACAAAAGCAGTACATATTTATTTCATCAAGAAGGTCAAGTTAAGAATTCGTAGCGAAAAGTCTAAAGAAGTCGAATTGTTTTATTTCTGTGTGGAGAAAATGAATGTTTCAGATATGGAATAAGAATCACGGAATATTGCTCGATTTTCTCTTTTACCGGAAAAGTCGAAAAAAAGGTATACAGCAGCATATAAATCCTTTAAGAATATGTTTGGCGTATTTCCACGAGAAAAGTGCTTCATTAAAGTCTCCATCAAACTTATGGTGTGAATATTCGATGTTGATTCCATCCTTTTCATAGAGGAAAATATAGATGTGGTATCCAAAAACTTGAGCATTTTTGAAAAGAAAAATTGATGGTTATAGACCCAAAAAATCGAATGTGTTCATGGCTTGAAGCCCCCGATGATATAAATATACTTATTGATGAAGGTCGTAATCGTAATGAGAGTTGATGAGGCGTGCTGTTGTGATGAACTTCGTGAAATGAAAATGGACAATGTTTAAATAAGTCACAAAGTCATAATTGTAACCATTCCTGACTCTAAAAGTGGCATGTCACGTACATTCACAGTGACAAAAAGTTACGAAACCCAGGTTTCTCATTTAAAAATAATTCGAAAGTATACATTGATATGAGATCTCACATGACGACTATTAATCCGCGCTTCTTTATGCGAAATCGTAATGGAAAGTGTCTGAACCCTAGAGATGTAAGTTGACTTACATCCTGTCGTTAAGGGCAACCGATACCTCGTTGAGTACCTTTCACTTACGTCTGTCAATGAAGTGTCAAAATAGGTTGATTACAATTCAGCAAGGGGAAAAATAATTTTGTAGATTCATATGAAATTTTGTAAACGTTGCAAGTTGAGCAATAATCACTAGTACATTTCTTCGAAAATGTTCGAGGAATGTATTTCTTCCATCAAAATTTCAATCAGATGACTTTCAATTCTGTCCATCCCAAATATCTGCCTGGTTCATTTTAAAATCAAAATTTCATTCCAATCGGCCAAAATTTCTGCAAATTATTGCAAAAGTACGGGTCAAGGTAAATATTAGGGGAGACCATACTATTTCACAATTCAGGAGAATTAAAAACAGAAAAATTTTCTCACCGTAATGTGAGAAATGTATAAATGGCAAAATGCGTAAAGGAAATAGACGAAATGTAATAATCTATTGAAAAAAAAAACAAAGAAACTTCTAAAAATTAACTCTAAATAAAAAAGCAGAAAATCAAATCGTCAAAAAACATAGGCATACATATTATACTACTACTGCCAAAAGCAAATACCTCAAAAAATGAAACCAGCGTACAATGACATTTAAGGAATTATATCACCTGACGTGTCACTTATATCTGGGGTAACTAGCTTAATCATCAAGATTCTCATACCGTGGAGTTATCGACCACTCTCTTCAGTAACTCTACGGTTGACTTACATTCTTAGAGCAAAAATTCTCTGGAGATGCCTACAGCAGATGTACACGGAAGATTCGCTGAAATAATTCCTGATAGACCAAGCCGATGAGCATGTAAGACTCTTGTATTGTCATTTTATCTGCGGTGAAAACCTCAATCTATTTAACTGAAGTGAGATCATTTCTCTCAGAATGAAACGAAGTTGTCAATAAATCGAAATATGCATTGTCACGCAGTATTTCGATTTGATTTTGTGAATGTTTTTTATGTATTTGTCGCATATTATTCATACTATAGAATTTTCCTGACATTATGATGTTACAATCATTTACAGATACTCTAAATAAATATTTAATTAGGAAGATGAATCAATTCCCCATTTACAACGTCAATGACATTTTATCTGTCAATCTCTCTAGCTGATGACTATAAGGTGCTCTGTAGTGCAATTTTTGCGACAATGAAATGGCAGTTTTAATGATGTGGGTATAGTGAATGAGTAGTTCTTAAGAAAAGTTAAAATGCCATAGCAAGCTCAATTCATACCAAATTCAGAAATCCACAGATAATTTCAAATATACTTTAATTTGAGATTGAATGTACGAATATTGAATTTATCAAAAGTACATATCCCCACATTGTTATTGCAATGTGGCGCTTCAACTCTTCGAAAATGAATTGGGAAGAGGAATTGAGTGATACTTCATTTGAAAGATCCTTGAAGCCTCGGTGCAATCGTTATATTGATGAACCCTTTTCGTCAAAAATCATTTTTTTAGCTCAAATGAGCCACCTTGAATATTTTGGTTCCTTTCACAATGTACAAGCCCATTTTTACTGAGCCCTTTCAACACACTTGAAAAATGTCTATTTGGCTAAACCAAACGAAGATAGACTAATTTCGTTGATAGACGTTCCTCAAGAAATAAAAGACAATTGTAGTTCCGGTGTCAACTATTTTCTCCACCCTATATACCTGTTACAAATTTTTGTGTTATACATAAATTTCCGATCTGAATACGGCGCCTCACTATGGTGTGTACATTATAATAAGGAATAGAATAATAAGGTCACTTTCTTCCCAATCAAAAATTCTAATTTCCTTGATTGTTCATTCAGAATTCGCATGAGTCGAGGATCGTAGGAAGATATTAATCTCTAAATTCATGACAAGCTTTCATTAGAGGTGTCGGAATGATTGAATGGCTGCAACCGGATTCAACATTATCCAATAAAGTATTAATACCATGATACAATAAACCATATTTCGTCAGCCGTGAGGACGGAGCTTGCAATTTCAACAGGCTATTGCCGGCATTTTCGCTTGGGAAACCATTCCGGTGTGAAAGGTTTATCGATTCAGGTCTTTGGGATGCCGTTAAGTTCATACGGGGACTATGCGAAAACTATGTACATCTGCAAATATGAACTCTCCATGCAGACTGAACTATCCAACCGTTTGGTTGCTTCCTACCAAACTGTTCAACTTGAAGTGATTTGTAGTCCATCCGTTGAACACTCGTCGAACACTTCATTGCAAAAAACAGTATAACAGACAGAGAGCTAGAACAGTGAATTTTGGGTTCATAATGATCAACACCTATACAAGGTCACTCATAATTGACGATACCTCAAACGTTCGATGTACAGAATATATTTTGGGTATGAATTCCATTCCATCGATCTGAAATAGTTTCAGTGCTGCAAAATTTAGTGCAACATTTTCTAGGGAACTAAAGTAAATTTAAAAAAATATTGATTGAATTGTGATGTTTTTATGCACAAGGTGGTTCATATATACAGTGCGTAGTTCACAATGTAGTCCTGTATTTGTTTTTCATATATCCTTGAGTTTTTTCTGAATTCAGAGATGAGCCTTATAACACAACAAATTTATGAGAGAATTCAACTCCTATTTGATTCTATTCCACAAAATCCTGAGAGGACAGAAGGGGGTGGTAGCAGGTTTATTATTTTGATTTAATTGTAATTTTTTTCAAATTTGATATGATTATATTTTTGTGTTGCCAAATTTTCTCCGTTTAGTTTTGACTTGACATAGTTTACTTAACTATATATTAAGTTAATTTTTATTCTAACGTTCATTAGACACACAGGATTGAATGATTTTCAAAATGAAGGCTCTCATTGATATCATTATTATGTACATAAAATTTACTAAGCTGAAAGGTCGATGGCTCTTGTCTATGACAATAAAGAATCGTTCACTCATTCTTTAATCCATTTCCATCTCGATTGATAAGGCAAAATTCTGTATGTCTAAGGATGTAATTCATTGTAATAATATAGGATATTGATGAATTAGCGATTTTACTGATGGATACAAATAAGGTGTATGTCATGAATTCATCAAAATTTGACATTCATTCAAAACATCATTTTCATTTTCTAGGTTGAAGGAGATACAAAAAACGAGGGGTAATTTATTTCTAAAAAATATTTTTCTCTAGAGAGAACAGCAGAATTAATTGAAAATATGCAGAACAGTTTCATCAAATTCAAAGATAACATCATATTTTAAATATTTTATTATGGTATATAACATCACAAATTATATTATAAATTCATTGTGTGTACGATTCCTCAAGTAGGTATATTTAATATTGGTTCAATGCAGTTCTCTTGAGGATTGAGTTATATGAAATATAAAGAAAAAAATATAATAGCAATTCATCATCACAATTCGCATGCAGATATTGATTGCTATATAAGTTTAAAAATTGTTGAGTTATAGGTACATTCTAAACCCGATGATGGAATGAATGAAATAGATGAGTTGTATTGAAAAAACTCAGCATTCCTAGAAATTTAATAAGCGAATATAATTTTCATCAGCATCCAAGATTTACAAATTTCATTCAACAGTTTTGTTCACCTGCGATTCAAACGAGTAAGTTTTCTGATATACAAGGAATGAGAGGACAGTTATTTATGATACAAGTGCATAAGGCATTGATATTCAAATGTTCTAAATTCAAAAACGAGCCTCGAAGTAGCGAGTTTTTGAATGAACGAGTCTAAGAATTCCTTCTGTACGAGTATCATACATTATCTTCTTTTCTTTCGGAGAAATTGTATCGAAATTAATGAAATAATTTCATGAATATCCTGCAGTTATTTTCGCATTTAAGAATATTGATTGGCAGAACTAATTTTTCACTTTTAAATTTCACAGATAATGAATAAATCCTTGGCAGGAGGTCGTCATGTAATCAATAAACATTACCATGAAAACTGAAATATAATTGCATCATTTTGTTCTACAAGATGTGGTAGAAAAACGGATTTGGCACAGAATTAGAGAAAACAATTTCCACTTGACCCCCGTATTTTTCTCCCACATGATTCAAGACGGCAGTCGAGGCCCTCTGCGACCATGACTCGTCTGGTCCTTAACCCGTCTCCCAGCGTTCACAAACGCGCTTTCACAACGATCACACCGACGCTTATCGTAGATCCCATCTCGGATCTCCTTCTTTGGACGAGTTATTCGATGTGGATGTGGATGTGTATGCAGATTGTTGTGTAATGCAAGTAAGAGGTTCCGTTTTTCTGCAGGCGTAAAAACCCGGTGTTCCTTCATTGCGTGACCGATATTCACGGAGGTCTTCTATCATAGTTTTATTCTGAAATGTCAGAGATCTAATTAATTTTTTCTGAAACTTCGAAAAATTCAGAGCCTTGGAAGAAATAATAAGCGATTGTTGCAATCGTTAGTATTTCTGTGAAGGTATTGTTTATTGAAATATCTGGAGATTAGTTCGCTTTGATAATCACTTATCATGATTCGTAATTACAAACATGGACAAGTTTATTCTTTAAATTTTAGGCCGCTATTCGAATCTCATGAATAACTTTGTGATCATGAAGAAGAATGGCCTCTTAAAAATTCTAGTCCAAACAAAATAAGAAATATCCCATAAATATGATTAATGTTCCAAAGTACGAAAATGGTATAATTTAAAAAAAAACATATCCCCGAAACAATTTAGTCTAGGAGAATAGAACTGATTGCAATAAACCCTCCTATCATTGACATTCCTTTTTTTGGGCAGCCTGTGTATTCGTATGATTACCAGATGGTACCTCGGAAAGATAGCCCTTAAATATAAAAGCAAGAAATACGTGATAGAATTTGAATATTTGGGCCATCACCTATGAAGCAAAATCCATCAAATTGGATTTCGTTGTTTCAGAATTCATACCGCATGGAAATTATAGAGGCAAATCGAAAAAGATGTAAAGTCTTAGAGGCACCTAAAGGTTAAGGTAACAGACGACAGGGATGAAGAGTGTGCACTTTGCCATTACTGTCGCTCAACTAATGAAATCTAATAAAGTTTATGATTAAGTTCTTCATAGACTAACGACAACCTCATAAAATTTAAGAAGTTTCCGTCACCATGTCATAAACCAGTTTCAGTAAGAGTATGGATTCGTGAAGACTCGACAATAAAAATTCTTAATTTGATTGGTGGTATGAGTTAAATGATCCATCCATTCAAGAAGAGTGCAGAAAAGTCATGACCAGCATATTCGTAATAATTATGAGGTTATAGTTTTCTATTAGCAGTTAGACCATGCTGTCAAAATATGTTCGAATTATGTTCTGGCGTTACAATTTGCATTATTGGCTTGTTTGGAGTACAGGTAGGTATCGAAGAAACTCGGGGGCAGGAATCGTGTCACAGATATCCGCTAAATTATTCAGCGAATCCTTTCGACTCCCATCTTTCCTCTGGGAAGAACATTTCCTTTCATGCATTTTTCATTCCAGTATCGATTGCGCTATCGAAATCCGTACAATGGAACAATGAAGGGAAGACAAGGATTGAACGGATTTGACACACATTCGTTAGCGTTTTCGGGACGAAATTGGGAAACTTTGTATGCGGGACGAGGTGGGTTGTCTACCCTAGCTGTACAAAGAAGGGAGTTCTGAAGATCCCCATCATACATTATTTGTTTTGTTTATCGAGATACTTCGCTCAACAAGTTTTGTTCCTTCGAATCGATTTCGAATAATCTTTTGATTTCAGGAAGATAGACTACTTTTATTTTTTGGAAAGTAATTCGACATGTTTATACAGCTTGTTTTTAAAAGTGAGATTTTTTGGAGAAAATAGAACTCATCAAAATATATAAAATATTGACTTACTTCAATCAAATCAACCGCAGAATTACCAGTTAATCTAATTTATGGTGAATCCAAACAATACCAGAGCAATGTTCCATTTGTACAGGAGATCATCTGATTGTCGAATATTTCGATTCAAGTTTCAACAGGATAAAGATGTCGCCTTGAAAAATGTTTTGGTGTTTCGCCTTTGTGAAATCGATTGTGAAGAAAACAAGCATTTCAGCTGGTGAGAAGAATTTTATTAATTTCCATATATTTCGTAGGATGTCAATGTCAATTCCAACAAAAAAATCAAAACCACGGAATAACGAAACAGAGATTGGAGAGAAAAGAACAGAAATTCTAGATTGTCAATAATATATTGTCGATTTGAATCAATTAACACAACAGATAGATACAATTGATATACAAGATACAGTGTGGCCCAAAAATTGTGTTTCTTACCTTACTAATTTCATTGAGGCATTTTCATAACCATCATCCATCGGAACGTTTGATAGATAGAAATATACTGAGCATGATACAAATGAAATGATTCATTGCTCATTTTCTATCAATCAGTTTTTTTGTAAATATATCGATTCTTGAATTGGACGAAGTGCCAGATACATCTGGAGATATTGAGAAAAACAGAAATGTGATTACCCAATAATGTGGAAAGTAACAGAATAGCAATACATACACCTAGTACACAGGGTATAGGTTGGTATAGATAGATTATCTGAGCGATGGTAGATACTGCTCGCCCACAAAATATCGAAAAGATTGCAGTTGTGAAACTTCATCAATGAAATTATCATCAAAACTGAAACTTTTGTAACTCATCAGTAAAAAATAATATTCTAGGCTACAGTGAAAACTTCATGTTTCTGCAAAGTAATTCCTTCGTGAACGATAGAATTTGT
Source organism: Hippodamia convergens (assembly GCA_038502775.1). Taxonomy (NCBI): domain Eukaryota; kingdom Metazoa; phylum Arthropoda; class Insecta; order Coleoptera; family Coccinellidae; genus Hippodamia; species Hippodamia convergens. Next base: position 20,342,827 of record CM076610.1, read on the forward strand.
TACAGTGTTGTCCGGAATATCGTTCATTTCGATAGATCAATGACCAGGATGGGTGCAGTTTCCTGAGAGAAATAGAACACCTTCTTTGATATTTCAGTCTGACTCATAAAATGCTAAATGGGTATGGGTACAATCTGTTGGAATTGAAATTAATATCACAAGAGATATCTTGAAATAAATGGAATTGTTACCCTCATTTTTTTTCGATAAACTCTGATTTCACTCTATATCGTGGATTCGAGGAAAAACCTTCATTTTTCGAAGTCGATTCAAATCGACAAAATGCTTCCATCTCTCTCAACATGATACCAAAATGTATTTTTGAATTAGATCAACAGAGTGTTTTAAAAATAAACATTCTCTTTTTATTTTTGAATTTTAATTTTCTTCATAGCTCTAAAGTACGAATTCAGGAAGAGAATTTGCTGAAAAACTTTTCAGAATCAATGATTCCGAAAATGTCCGACGTGTATTATGAATGATTTTATATATTTCGTTATGAGAAATTTCGATAATCAAAATGGAAAAGATTTTGGTTCAAAAATATTCTTTTCGGGACCAGTTTACCATACAATGAATAAACCTAAGCACTTAGAGATAACGCTTTCCAAGACTATCAAAATTTATTGGAAAGCCGATTAGAACAGTAAAAAAGCAGAAACATACCTTAAATTTCTCCATTTGATGTCACATTCAAAACATGAGGAACAGAATCCAATACCTGCAAGATAAAAAAGAATCAACATTTTTCAATTTTTTTTCAATACCTAATAAAAATTGAATTCTAAAACTTAAACAGAATTTGCATGTGGGTTTATTATACCAACCGATAACCACTGAAAAAATTATAGACTTCCCGTGGGATCAAAGGATTTTTTATCCAACCCTCAACTTTTAAAATTTTGTATGTCGGAAACTATTTTTCGGATCACATACAGTCTTCGCATGTGGTTTGATTATATCAATATCGATAATCACTGAAATAATATCAACTTCCCGTGGGATCATGGGGTTGTTTTTTCAACCCTTAACTCCGAAAATGTTATAATCCGGAAACTATTATTCGGAACACATACAGACTTCGCATGTGGGTTGATTATATCAATATAGATTATCACTGAAAAAACTGTCAACTTCCCATGGGATCACTGGATTTTTTTTTCATCCTTTAACTTCGAAAATTTTATATCTCAGAAACTCTGATCATTGGTTAATACGTACATATTAATGCCGCCAAATCTTGTTCGAAAGCCTTAGTTTGACGATCTCATCATTGATTGGTGAGGGTAGGCACCTCATAACGCTATAGGTAATGAAACTTGAAGCTTTATCTGTCTTCATAGCTAATATTTCACCGATGACTATCTCAATTGCGTTGTTTGAGATCGTGTGATAATCTTTGATTTCATTTTTTCGTCGTCAAGGCGAACAGCGAAGTGTACTTTTATGCAAGAAACGCTAAGCGGAGTTCGGTCAAGTACTTTCCACACGAGTTAGGGACATTTCATTAAATGAAACACTTTGACGAAAAGTTTTCGTCTTCATATTGACATCAAAAATGAAAAAATTTGCCCCCACATTTTGAATGTTCCATTCCGAACGTCTGTGCTCGTGGAAAGAATGGAATGTATTACATACTTTCCAAACGTTAGTAGAAAAAACAATCTGCGCTTCATTGCGAATAAAAACATCAACAAATTCCAATATTCTTTTTGTGACCGGACTACCAAGGTCATGAGGACATTTTCCGAATGTACAGGGTGATTATTTATATTTTACTCAATAGCTAATTAGTTAATATTGGTTCTACACAAAAGTTCAAATGTGTAAATTTGCAGTATTTTTAATGGACATTCAGAATTCAGTACTAAGAAAACTGTCAGAGATAACCTCAATAAAGTATAAATATTTGAGATCAAAAGGAAGAGCTCTAACGATTAAGAGAATAAAATACAGGTGATTTGAAAAACATCACTTCACATAGAATTTCTAGGTTAACGATGCCTTTATCCATTTCTTAGTACTGAATTCTGAATGCTCATAAAAAATACTACAAATTTGCTCATTCAAACGTTTTTGTACAACCAATAATAACCAAGATAGCTATTGAGTAAAATGTAAACAATCACCCTGTACCAATTTGGGAACTCCACAATAGGCCGTGAGGAAAAGTAATCATCCCGCCGTGACAACCATTTTGGAACTTCCAAACGAACCCCAGATATCCGACAACCATCGACTTTCCTCTCAACATTCTGTAGTCGTCGGAAACAACGGAACGAAACAGCAAAATCCGCAGACTGTGCGAAACACGCCGAACGTCTGGCTTTTTGTATTCCCATCCATCTCAATCCTCGCAGACGCGTACTTGAACTCTGAATGGAAATAATGCGACCAGTCCATTGTTCTCTTCTTGTGGACCCCTCACACACGTACGGGCGAAAAGAGTAACGCGATAGCGCGAACCTATTCAGAACTAGCCCCAAACTCTGTACTTCCACCCTTTTTAATTACTTCTTAATATAAAAACGAACCTGCTGCTAGACTGCGACAGGGTTGTATCGGAAGAGCAACTGATTAGAAGCAAGACATCTTTCTTCACATGCGACCGAAATAATGTTTTTATTAATAGTATGCTTTTCCATCAAGCGTTAACCCTTTTTTTATTGGTAGGTACATTCTTCCGGCGCACTGGCGAGAAATATTAACAATTCGGAGTCGACGATTCATCATCCGTTTTTCGGCTTATCCGACAATGACGCGATACCGTTGCTAGTCATACTACTAGAATAGTTTTGTTGGCCCTCGTCCGGCAAAATCGGATTTGCTGTGAGCGAGCCGCTAGGGTGGATTCACATCATAGAGTGTCGACAGCTGCCGTCCCGGACGCATATTCATATCTAGCATATAGTTTCACAACTCGATTTCAGCAGAACCACATTCCATAAATAAAATCTAATTTGGCGATATTATTTGTGGGATGTGGATTGAGATATCAATACATGAAATTGAAGATGATAGCAGATTCAATGTGGTTTGAACATTATGGAAATTAACTACACAGCACCTCAAAATTAAACGGACGGAAAAAAATTCGTCCAAATTCAATCTTGAATAACTTTCAAGTTTTTTGACCAATTTCGATAATTTTTTGACAGATGAAAGAATTACTTACCTGTCAAAAAATTAACGCAATTGGTAAAAAAAAAACTTGAAATTAGTTGATATTGAATTTATGCGAATTCCCTTCCATCTGGTTAATTTTTCGATGCAGTGTAGTTAGACTCACCTGTTGTTTATGACACATGTATACAAAAATTTATAACGAATTCTTGTGTCTTGTCCACATAAAGTTTGAATAGCGAAAATAGCATCGTTTGCAATTAGTAGATGAGTAGCCTCAGGGGTGAACTTACCTCAAAAAACCAACCAAAAGATGAAAAGTACATGTTTCTCTCTTCCTTGTTTGGAATAATTATATTCAATTCGGTCCTGCAACGGTCGCTTGAAGTTGGGGTTAAAACATTTTTAATTAGCGTTGTCTGGGGAGAGTAAGCATCCATGAAAATACCATAAAGATATAACCACGTCTTCCAGAATGTGTTCCTGCTCTATGAATAAACTGCGAAGTTAGGTTAGAGGCGCTATCGCTGCATTTTTGTTTGAATGTAATGGAATACTTTTAATTAGTAAATTTCGTGACTGAAATGATTTTATGCGGAAAATTTCACTCGAAAACAAATTAGGATTCCGCAGTGCCTGCGCGTGGACTCTGGAGTGGAGAATTACAGCATACCCTACAGGAACTGACTATTCGCTAAGTTGAAATAGTTCGCATTTTTCGGAAACATGAACGAGTAATTGAAAAACGTTTTTCTTCTATTAGAGAATGATTCAGGAAGAGATATGTCCGATAATTGGAGTTTTTTCATAATAAATTCGTTAGGGGAATTCTGCTCGTCTAGTTTTGCTGATTATTTTTAATTAATTTTTTCCAGATAAATTATTGTGTCCCATATCACAATTATCTTGATCTAAGACTTTTCTGTCTGTTTTGTGTTACATTATGTATAAGATAAAAAAAACAGATGAAAAATAAAATTCTAAAATACAAACAACATTTTATGCAAAGTGAAAAACAATTCGAACAATAAAAAGTGATGCCCATCATGATTAATAATTGACTATGTAGATTAATTTCAAGGTTAACTTAAGTATAAAACGATAATTCTTGTTAATTTTCAACATATGAAGAAAAATGTGCATTAAACGATCCAAATAGTTTTTGTTATTAGAGGGGTTATTGAAATTCTCAGAAATTTCGTCCGCTTGCTTCAGATTTCGGGAAACAACTATATTTTTTGAGTTGTAGATGTTCAAGGGGGGCAGTATTCGGGTTCTCAATATTGCAAAATCTATGTTGAGAGATTACGTTATAGATAATTCGAGAGGGTGAGTTATTTCTGTATTGTAGAACTATGAAAATAAACTACTTATTCCGCATCAACTTAGAATTTCAAAACTGTTTGGAGTCCGAAGGATCTATTTATTTCTTCATCTACAGAGAAATGTGATAGGGTGAATCATCTACATTGTGCGAACCATGAGGATTCCGTTCCGAAATATTATTTCGAACCAGAATCTTTCAATACAATGAGCATATTTCTGAAGGTCCATGAATCCGAAAATAGCACAACGATGCTGATTTTGAAGAGTGAATAGTATTTGTATAAAGAAAATTGATTTCTTTAATTTTCATTGTTAGTGTTGTGTGGTGAGAAGCGAAACTGTCAATTATTGACGTTCTCGGTTTTGAAAAATAGTGAATGCTGTAATTGAAGATCATTAAATGTAGATGAAAATGGTTATCCCTAAAAATCCTGAAATGAAGGTGACAAGGATTGTAAATGTCTTCAAGTTCGAGGTCGTATATTTCTTCACTGCGAGTGCATATTTTTTTCGAAGGAAATAATATAATTTGCAATCAGTGTCACAAATTCTATCAGATAATATTCCGTGGATTCAGACTTTAAATGATCACGTGTTCTTGACCTTCATTCAATAAGACGTTATTGAAATTAACAACTAAACTAGTAGATAGTTTCGACTTCAGTGTATATTTCTTCATCCAATGAAGTCTGTGAATGCTGTTTTCAAAACACAAACCATTGGAAAACTTATAATAACAGATTATTTTCACGATTGCACTTCCAGAAAACTCGGCGAAAATGTTTTTTATTATAACGATAAGAATGTAATACGTATTTACTCGAAAGGGAACATAAATAAGTCATATCATTTCCGAAAGTATATTCCATCGCTTCTGAAAACCAGAGCAGAAAATACATTTCATCACAGGATGAAATATTGTGGGCACTGAGCATAAGCAGGAACTGCTGCCGCTTTGTAAATAAGTTATAATGAAACAGTGCAAGCGGGCGGTAAACATCTCAATTACCCCTCCCGAAATCCCCATGGACCTCACTTTCTCCATAGCCGACGGTGACAGATTTATTGCCCGAACATGATGGTTGCAGAGGGAGCCATTGTTGCAGGCGCTCTCAAGGCGGGATGAAAAGGGCGCCATTTTTTATTCAACATGCTTCTTTGTATTAAGCAGGACTACTTTATATGAAATTTATAGTTGGGTTTTATCGCCATTTTATTGTAATGTGGCCGATGAACTGAGACTGAAAAGATCAATTCCGGTAAAATCGTTGACCGTGCACCTTCCTTTATTCGACTTCGATGTGTTTTATCTCTTGTATTTAGTACGGGACAGGTGATTCTTGACTGGAACGCAGATATTTCAGGACTAACAAATTCGAGCGAATTGATAAGCAATCGAATGAGCAAATACAGTGTTGGGATAAAGTATGGATTCGAGTAAATATCTATTGAACGAAAAGGACAGTATTTATGAAATTTTGCAGGTAAGTTCAATGGCGCAAGATGCATTTGATATACAATTTTTTGTTGTTGCCAGCAGCGTGTCTAGTGGTACGCATAGATATAAAAAAGTATACGGTTTTTTGTGCAATTCGCACTATTTTCGATATAATTTCGAATTTATTTCAATTCACAATTAAATGAAGAACTGTATGGAGGAAAACAAAACATCATTTCGTTTATCTGCGGATAATTTATTAATATTTTATAACAAATAATCCAGAACTCACCACGAGGAGGTAGCTGTTATACAGGGTGTCCGGGGAATAACTGTACATACTCTTACCAGAGATAGAGTTGGACAAGGTGATTACTGATTGACTTTAAAAAATTAATTTCTGGATTTCCCTAGAAAGCTACAGGGTGATTTTCCAACTAAATGGAAATACTTAGACCATCATAAAATCCAATTTTATTGACGGATATTATTGAAACTTGGAGGTTATTGGCACATGCTAAGGTCGTGTCAGAAAGATATCAATTATTTCATTATTCCAGGGCCGGACTCATTAATCTTCATTTTAAGTGTTCGGGGTGAAATAAACACTTTGTATTTCGAATTACAAATAATTGATTCGCAGTTTAGAAAGAGGCTGAATTGTGCTTAATTTTGTGATATCGCTTAAAGTTGTCACATCAACAATTACTTTTTTATGAATTTTTGAGTTTGGATAAAGTTCGAAAAATTGAATTTTTTACCATGAAGAGAACTGAAAATCTCATGTTTAAATATAAAATGCGAAAGTATTAGTAGAAAATTTTCAAAAGAGTTCAGAGCTGCTTTAATAAGCACATTCCATAACGAAATAATAACAAATGAAAGAAACTAAAATACAGTAAGAAATACCTAATAAAAATGAAAATAGGAACGAGTGAATTGCTGAGTCAACGTTATTTCAGAAGTGGTTCGAAATGAAAACCATTAGCTTGTATACATTTATCTTGCTGAATGTTCAAATTGGATACAGTCTTGCGAATCATATCGCCATTTTTTCTTGAATATCGCAAAAGTTGATAATTCTGTTCATCAGCTGTTCTCTTGACTGGATTTCTTCAGAATACACCATATCCTTCAATTTTCCCCATGAAAAATAATCTAGCGGGTTGAAATCTGGAGATACTCCTCGATTCATTAATTCAGTTAGAGGGTTTTACATTGGAAGAAGTGTCACTTTGGTGTGTCTCTTTGTTGTCGAACACCCGGTATACATACGAATAATTTTGAAATATGCTTATGTATACCCTATACACTTCACCAATTTTTTTTTCGAAATATACTTTCTTTTACTCCATCGCAATGAGATCCTCGACTGGGGTGGCCACCCAGTATATCAACAAATTATTATAGTCTTCCTCACCTTCAGTAACTTTTTTAAGAAAATTTATCATTTATTTTTGACCTCTACAAGATGACTAAGTCCTGTTCAGGTAAATAAATTCAATTTTCCGAACCTTATTCAAATTAAAAAATTCATAAAAAAATGATTGTTGATGTGACAACTTTAAGCGATACCACAAATTGAAGCATAATTCAGCTTCTTTCTAAAAAGCAATTCAATTATTTGTAATTCGAAATACAAAGTGTTTGTTTTACCCTGAACACTTTGAATGAAGATTAATGAGCCCGACCCTGGAATAATGAAATAATTGATATCTTTCTGACACGACCTTAGCATGTGCCAATAACCTCCTAAGTTTCAATAATATCCGTCAATAAGTTTGGATTTCATGATGGTCTGAGTATTTCCATGAAGTTGGAAAATCACCCTGTAGCTTTCTAGGGAAATCCGGAAATTAAATTTTTATAGTCAATCAGTAATCACCTAGTCCACCTCTATCTCTGGTAAGAGTATGTACAGTTATTCCCCGGACACCCTGTATTGAGTTGAAGTAGATTACAATCAGAATAAATATTATTTTACTTTCTGAAGCGAATAAAGCAGGTGAATGAACATCAAAAGAGGAAAAAAAGTCACAAATATACCTGTCACCTAATAACCATGGTACGTTTACATCGTTTGTAAATACGACTTCGATTCTCAAATTACTCAAGATCTTAAACCCCGATGATATTTTCGGAAATGCCCCCTCAAAATTCATATTGTGGAACTGAACAAAGTCATTTTCTTCAAGGTTGGAAAAGAAGTTGAAAATTGCCTTGTCTTTGAAATGACAACAAAAGTCGGAAAATGAATCGATCTGATCTTGTTTGTCCAAATCGATGTAAACATTATCATAATGGACAACTAATTTTTGTCTCCGTTCCTCAGGATTAGTTCTTTTAGGAGTAACTGAAGACTCGGTCGATTTGGGAAAATTGAAGGAAATGCATCATCAGTTAATTAAGGAATTTTTCGGGGTATATTAATAACTGAACCTTCGGCGGTTCGATAAGAGTTATTTCTCAATCTACAAAATGTTTCATAGAAATTATACTGTCATCGTTGACTTTAAAACTACTTCCTCTATGAACTGCGTTAAGCCATTTTCTTCTCCTCGCGGGATCTTTCGTAAATCTAAATACTGAAACTTTCTGATTAGTAGATTTATATAGTTGCTTTTGCAACCGGGAACGAGGCATAGTACTCAAATCGAAGAGATTTTAATAAATATTAAAATGAGAAACATTACTGTTGATAATCCTTCCAGATATGAACACTAATAGTCGAAAAATTCAATCACAAACCCGATACACTCTGTTCTTCCAACTGCAACACATATTTTCACTTTATTTATTGATTGAAAAACCGATCACACGAACACGAGAAAAACACAAAACTTTTTACACGTTTTCCGGTCGAATTTCTGATGCGAACTATCACATGTTACGCTTCAAAACAGAACTGCAAGTGCAAAGTCGTAACACTCTGAGCCTGGTACAACCCATGTGGGGGTTCCGGCAACGTCGCATTTTAAAGCAACATTCTGGCCTGTTAAATATCGTAGGCCGCGATTAAGAGTGAATTGAAACTTTCAATTCTACTCTGTATAGCATCAAATTCAATTGAAATTCTTGAAGACTCGAGAGCAGGTGATAAACGGGATGAAATAATCTATAATAAGACGAAATGTTTGAAATCGAAGCAAATCTCAAACAATTATTTCACAATTAATTCGGTGAACATTTTTTTGTCCAAGAATTCTTTAACAGCAGTTCTTTCAAATTATAAGTTCTCTGTAGGTTGTAGGTACATTTTACATTATCTTGTAATAATCATCATTTAACTTCGGAATGAATTATCAGATAACTAGAATAGAACAAATTGTGTTGGTAAAACAACAGAAATGTCCGTTTAGCTTCATTAGAAGAAAGAACTATATTCGTCTGATTAAGTTCACATCGTTGTCTATCGAGTTTCCTGGTTTCACTGTTGCAGAGCTCAACAGATTGTGAATAACACGGAGAATCCAATAGGGACTAACGAAGTCATATTACACATGAGGGGGTTCATCGAAAATTTCGGGCTCTACCAAGCGCATTCTGGAAAAACTCTATTAATAAGATGAACGGATGCAGCGCATCGGCTATATTTAACGCGGAAATGAAACTGCACTTGGTTCCAAGCATAATTCTGAACGAGAACGGTTCGTTAGACAATAATTCGGGAACTTTTTGTGTTGTGGTACGCTATAATTACAGAACAGTCACTAAAACTGTAATAGTTGATTTGATTGATCACAATAAAAATTTATACTATGAACAACATTGAATACGAGTATTTTAGGTTTATATCCGCATTCCTTTTTTTAGAAATGTTACAAGTTTAAAATACTTGGAAATATCTGTTTTCCTCTATGAAGAGAGTGGACTATGATATATTCTTACCAAAAGCTTGATGGAGATTTTAACACCGCAAATTTTTCGTGGAAGTACACCAACTCTGAATCTGCAGTAGCAGTTTTTGTTTCACACCATTTAAAGTATTGAAACCTTTCTCAATACCTCTCCCTTGATTTTTCTGGCAGCAGCGACAAACAAGCGGTTCCCGCTGATTCTTCTGTAGGTATCTGATGTTGGCATTGAATTTCTCCATGTTATAAAACCCAGTGTCACCCTCAATTCCGCTTATAATCGAGTTACATTCAAAGCTTCATCTTATCAGTGACAACGGTGATACGAAAACAAAAGCCACCTCATTTCATTTTCGCAATTCAAGAAATCATTGCATTCGTGCAAGATTTTGATATTCCTGACGATATATTACCTGCAGCCAACAGTACAAGGTTGAACTTGCTTCCGGACAAATCTGAAATCCATTTTGAAAAATAATATCGGCAGTTTTGTTGGTGCTTAAGGATCAGAAAAAACGGTTTTGCCGGCGTATTTCCCAGAACTCTCTAAGAAATATTCTGCTTCATCCTTATGGTCGAAATATTCCAAGTTACGAGCGACTTAAGAATTGAAGGAAAGCGAGAAAATAGACAAATACTGCGGCTCAATATGTTTCATCAAGGATAAAAACGTTGAATAACGTTTAGCAAGAGAGCAAGACAACGAGATTGTGCGTTCTGCCCCAGAAGAGGAGTTAAAGATGAAAGTTGCTTTTTTATTAGAGGTGCCTGTCGAACCAATGAATAAGAGAAGATAACGAAGGAAAATGTTGAAGTTTCAGAGGCTGATTCTGCGCTTTTATTCAAAAAGTAGGCAATATGAAGGCCAGTGCATGTTAAGTTTGTATCATATAGAAACGGGATACCTATGTACGGTAGAGACCTGTGGCATTTATTTCTCCTCTAAAATACCGAAAAAAAAAGAAGCTGAGTATCTCTTGCCTGAAAATCCTAATATGTATACTGGCCACTGCGTTAGACGATCTTCGGCAAATTTTCTTGTTAACGCGTGAGAAGATATATGAGAAATCCAAGAACTTTCAATACAAATTGAGAAAAATCGAGAATAATGTTCATAATAAAATTGTGTTATTAATACTGATATCAATAAATAAGATACCTACATATTTTATATGGCAAGGGCAATCTAACCTTATTGGAAATTGTACTTTTGTCAGATACAATGTGTAGTGAACAATATAGTCGTATCGGGGTAGGTTCTTACTTAAATTTTATACAATTGATTAAATCGGGAGAAGCAAATATTCAGCTGAATAAGATGATGTCAGGTGTAATAGTATATTCTAAAACAAGTTGCAGAATGAGCTCCTATTCCAACACGAGCGACGAAGGAGCGAGTTTTCGATAGCATGAGTATTAGACGATGCAACGAGTATTAGACGATGTTTTCTCTATTTCAATCGAGTTTCGTGAAATACTCTCGAAATTTAAATGAAAATTCAGGTCAGTGACTTTTTTATTTCATCTTGGCTGTTGGTGTGACTCACGAAATTTGACAGATTACGGAACTTGAATTGATTTGATTCGAAACTTGAATCGATCGGAGGTCAGTACTGACAACTACAAAACGAAAAATATAACTGAAACAATGCTGTGATGAGTTTCATTACAGCACTACTTTTAGTACTGTAATGAACTCATTGCGATACTGAAATAGAGAAAAATGGTTTCCTTTTTAATTGAATCAACGCTCAAACGAAAGTAGTAGAACCAAGCTGTGAAAGAATTATTCCCATAAAAAACAAATTGTGAAATGAAATTTTCACTGTTCCACCCGTTCAAATTAGATGTTCACCTGAAATGGAGACATGCTTGTTTTGGGAGAATCTCTCAAATGAGTAGAACTTATTTCAAATAAGGTCTCGCATTTCGAATTGAGGGAAGATATTGCCAGAAGAATGGGTCAGGAACTGTTTATAAGTATCAGAAATGATTTACATACATGCACTGCAGAGGATATAAGGATATTTAGTTATGACAGATAGCCCGTTATACAATTTTCTAATGGTGAAAATCAGTTCCAGGAAGACTACACGGAAGCACAGAGCAATCAGCAATCAGCCTCTCGTTTACTCTGTAGTTTCCCAACTTCGGAAATCGCATCTGCATGGAAAATTAGATCGTTAATTGAACAGCAGCCGAACTGGCCAATCAATTTCCAACAGAGTGTTCGGATTGGAGGGTTGTGGAGAAAAGCTCACCAACATAAAATAAAAACTTGGAGAAACGTTCAGAAAAAATAAAGTCTTCGCAGCAACTCCGAACGATTCCCGAAATATAAGAATGTTGGTTGAGCATTTATTTAATGCTTAAGTTCAGGATTTGAAGTCGCGGTTTATTACAAATTTCAAGTCCTGGGAATGGGGGTTCAATGCAGGTATCCATAATCTTATGAATTTCAAAAAGAAGGCGATAATTAGTGTGTTATACGTGACGAAAATAACTAAAATTATCTCAAACTTCTGTCTGTAGGGGGAAGTCCTTTCCTCCTATATGGAAAACTATTATTTTTTTCAAAGTTCTGTTATCCATATAAACTATATATAAAATCCTGTCTATCTGAAAAACTTTAATATAAAAAGTTGTGACGAAAACTTACCATTTTTCAATTGAACACCCTATATATTGATATATATTCTAATATTTTTCCAAGAGTATATTGTATGAGTGTCTGTTTTTTCTCACTGTCACCTGTCAAAAAGTGCCAAACTTCAAAGCCGTATAGGATAAATCCTGTTTTGCCTTGGAAACTTCAGACTAAGTGCCAAATAATTTCGATTAAAAAAAAAATGAATTGAAAATACAAATCAACCAAATGAATCATCTTCAATTCATAGGCACACAGATCTTTCATCGTGAGGACTGGAGTGATGGAAACAGATTTTGTCACTAAAAGATGTGGGATAATGATCAGGCCAGATAAGGCCTAAGCCGGTATCTTTTGTCAGGGACAAAATCTGATTTCATCGATCCTCACGATCGAAGATCAGTGATAATATAAATTGATGATTCATTTCTTCTGTCAATTAATTTATGTTTCAAAAAATGTTCTCGGTATAGCTTCCATGTAGAAAGGTTTTTTCTTTGTTTTGAAATAACTTTTAATTTGGTCTTCTATCAACCGACTGCTCGTAATATCGAGAACCATAATTAAAAAAGCAGCACTGCCACATTCGGGAATTTAAATTTCTCTTCATTGATTTATTACATTAATGGTATGTGTAGTAGTTTAGAGATTGATGACTTTTGAAGAAATTGAATGAATGCAACAAGAAACTTTATATTACAGAACATGTTAAAATAAAAAAAAATACGTTATACAATCATACATCATATTTGGAACAACACCTCACAAAATTAGCTTCACAAACTGATTTCCAGTTGACTGTATGACAAGTCCATAAATTCCTGGCATCATCAATATGCAAAATATAACAGTAGAATATAAAACCACCGTCCGTATACTTCTAACCTTAATTATTTATTTTTATTATAAGTTCTCTTCTGAGACAGAGAATTCTCGAAATAGTCAATCTTGGAATAAAAAGAAAGTTGTAAGAAATTTTCCTTCCTTAATATTCAACTACTAAGAAAATAGACTGCAGGTCTTCAGTGCTAAATATATAATAGGCAATAATGAAACAACCGGAATGAAAGTACTTACTTGTGGAATAGAATTCAGGTAATCGTTTCACTTCAGAATCTTTCAAACGCAGTCTTCTTCTAATCACCCCTCGGTTGGCATCAAACTTTCTGCGATTTCACTGAATCACGACTTGGGGACTGTTTCATTATAAAAGTTGTTGCAATTTAATCTGTAAACGTTCCTTTCTATATTGTTTTCGTCTGCCATGGGAACTATAACCATTAGCTCATCCTCGGAGTTTGAACGAGGCCTTATCAGATGAATTCACCTTTGTCTTGCGAATCCATTCATTTCAGATCTAAGTGCACTCGGTGCCTTGAGGCCTGATAGTTGTTTAGATTTGCAAAAGTTATTTAGTCAGTCTTTATGTGACGTGATGAGTATTCAGTATTCCTATAGTTTCGGTATTCGTCGGTAAAATGGTACTCGTAGAACCATCGATAACAGAAGGGAGAGTTTATAAACGGGCCCTGTTATTCCCTGGAGCACAACTTCAAGGCTTTGGAATGAGCCTGCAGAATTCCATTCTCCTATCAGAAGAGAGTGATTTCTGATCGAAACACTTCTCTAGAATTGGCATTGATAACTTTTTGATATTTGATCCTTCATTAGTGATTTTAATCATCATATTATATTCGTTAAAAGACTTAGTGCAATAACTAGCAAACACCTATGTGATAGAAATATCGTAATTTCCTAGAGAGTTTTGTGTAACGAAATTTGATGTCATACAAAGGGCCAACATCGAATGAGTAGTTTCAACAGTTCAAGCATTCTTTGAATTTCAGTTCTCAGTTGCCTCGTCGAAAATTGAATTCATTTCGAATATTTCTTTCGATATAATACACATCCATTCCATTCAACATGCTGAATGTTTTTCCCAAAGGTATATCTTTTGCATGTTCGTAATAAAAAGTAATGTATTCTTGTATTCCTCAAACGATGGACGCGGTAGATTAACAATGTAAATTACTGGGATTTATGAATGCTAGACAGTCAAACCGACAACAATCAAATTTACAGTTACAGCTGAACTGAATTGAAACATTTCCGTGATACATTCCATTGTTTCACTAATGCTACTTCTTTCTATTTTCACGACTTTCATGAGGACGATACAGAAAAGCGTCGATAAACTAATTATTCATCATTGCTAGTTTACAGATGCTATTATAATGAATAGATTAAGATTACATTCGAGAGAAAACATTGAGATCTGAAAGAACTGAAAAACGAATTGGCGAAATTTGCGGAACTGGTTGTTGTATAATGCATGAGAGTGTAAGTATCACAACAGTTCCATATTATTACGTACATTTCGATGTCGCTTCTCTGAACACAACCTGAATGAGTTACATGCTTTGATTCTACCAACCAGAAATTCGACTCCAAACATTTTGAACATTTTTGGTTAGATATGCCCTTCTCCTATCGAGAACGTCCATCTCCCTCATCTGAAATGAGAGTTCGAAAGACTGAAGAAGAAATGAAAAATATACCGAAAATCAGATTCTGAGGGTTTACATTCCGAAATATTGATCATTTATCGAATTCTTGTAATACCTGATTCTGAAAAAGTGTTTTCTAACAATGGAAAAAGTGTTTTCTAACAATGGAAAAAGTGTTTTCTAACAATGGAAAAAATATAAATGCTTCAAAACACGTTACTTTTCGTAGTCTATATCAGAAAAAATAAGTAAATCTGCAGAATCTTGGTTTTGATTTATCAACATATAGACAATAATTTATTCAATTCAGAAATTTACTAATATGACAGTTGTTTCTTCTTTAATGTACCTAATTCAAATTCGATCTATTCCTGCTCAATAATTGGCCAGATTATCCACAAATACAAGACAGTGGACAGGTTTCGACCACAAAATTATTCTAATCCATCATGTTATCTCCGGTATTGGAACACAAATGATCTACAATCTTAATTTCAAATAATTTGAATTTTAACTTTGTTTTCATGTCGTTTTTCTTTCTAAATATTCTGATGTCCTATGTAGGTTTTTCCACAAATACAAAGAAATTTTGAAAACATAAGTTTTAATTTTTGTTTCCCATTCATTTTTAGTTTTAGTTTCGAAAACAAATCTTATATCGAATTTTAAACCTATTCTTCTTATTTTCTTTGTATTTGTTGTTTCGGTATTAAAGGCGTTGTTATATCTCTATTAATATTTTATTCCGTCGTTAATTTGAGATGAGACAAAAATCCAGTAGTATACAAACTCGAGCAGTTGAACTGTCACTGGGACCAGAATAACGAAATATTGCATAAAAGATAATGTAATAACATAAAGTGTTGTTGAGATCAAGTCTGCTGTAAAGGGGACATCGCCTCACTTGACTAAGACCAAAACAAATAAGAGAGAGAGAGAGTTTATTGGTGTTTTTTACAATTACATAAATTGTTTACACAGGTCAGAGGCATAATGAAACAAATATAAATTCAAAGTTACATAAGACATAAAACAACGCTACAACCAGAGTAGATGGGGAGTTTTGTTGCAAGAGCAGTGTAGATAAATGCCGCATTGATAAATGCCGCATTGATAAATTAGGTACATATAAGAAGCCGCACAATGAAGCCACACAATGAATGAATAGATAAAACAATAAATTAAGTGTATAGATAAAACAATAAATTAAAAGTATAGATAAAATAATAAATTAAATGTATATATAAAATAATAAATTAGGTGTCTAAATAAAATAATAAATTAACAGTTACACATTAAATGTATAAATAAAAAGGACACTAAGCACAGACTTAGTAGGACTGACAGACAAATAAATGTCAACTATACAAAGTCAGAAAAGAAATCAAGTGCTCCAAAATGACACAAACTACTCTACTGAATAAAATACATTGCTGACTAGTATGTTCTTCAATTCTTTCTGAAATTTGGCTTTTGGTAGGTTCCTAAGTCTAAGGGGTAATCGATTATAAAGTGAAATCGCACAGTACTCTGGTTTTTTTTGAGATTTTTTCAATCTCAGAAAATTTTGTCTGATGTTATATTTATCTCTTGTATTATAATGGTGTATGTCAGATTGCAAACAATAGTTTTTATCACTACCATGAATATAAAGTAAGTTTTCAAGTATGAAGATTGATGGAAATGTAAGTAGTTCTAGTCTCTTGAAACCTTGTTTGAAACATTCTCTATAACCTATTCCAGCTATAATCCTAACTGCACGTCTCTGCAGTCTAAAGACTGACTCCCGTTGGGCACAATTTCCCCATACTTTAATCTAGTCTCTACCAAAGCAAAGTAAACCGACCTCAGCGTTCTTTCAGATAATGAGTTTGGAAGAACTTTTAAAGCGAATATATTTCTGCTGAGAGTCGAAGTCAGCTCATCCGCATGAGCATTCCATGTGAGTGAAGCATCTAGATGTACTCCCAGAAATTTCACTACATTGTTGTCTCTAGCATTCCCCAATCTCATACTCAGAATTAGTGATTGTTTCTTGCTTTCATTCATGCTGAGACTATTGGCTACGAACCACTCGAGAGCCCCCGCAAGGGTAACTCGCTCCAATTCACGTAGATTCCCAATATCTCCCGACCCAATCTCAACGGCAGTATCATCAACGAACTGTGTGGTCTTGACTTCAGGAAGATAATCAGGCAGATCGTTGATATAAATTAAAAATAAAGCGGGTCCGAGATTGGAACCTTGTGGAACTCCAATGAATAAGTCTCTCAAACCTGAATAAATTCCATCTGCAAAAACCACTTGCCTCCTGTCGCTTTAAAAGGATTCGATTATACTTATTGCTGATAATTCGAAACCATATTTCTTAAGCTTATAAAGAAGCTTCTCAGCTGCAACACAGTCAAATGCGTTCGACAGGTCAATGAATGAGGCCAAGCAATGTTTACCCTGTTCAAAACATTCAATAGTGTATTCCACAAAACTGATAATTGCCTGTATCGTATTTTTGCCTTCTCTATAACCGTATTGACTACTTGAAAAGAGATCATTTTGCTCAAAGTAGTTTACTACTTGGGTGGCTAGTACTTTTTCAATAATTTTAAAGAATATTGGAACCAGTGAAATGGGCCTATAATTACCAATATCACTACGATCACCTTTTTGTGAATAGGTATTACTTTGGAAATTTTCAAGCATTTTGGAAAGCATTACAGTTAATCAACCAAATGCAGAGTTCCAATGAACTCGAGGAAAAATTTCTCACTGATATATTAGTTTCTTGGTTACCAGTTTGTAGAAATATATTCTTATGACGATTCTCCAGCACTTATTACAAATGGATACGAATTTCCTCTAAAATTCCTGTTTTGTACGAGTAAGAAAAATTCCGGAAAACAATTTCGAGAAAAATGCATTCGTAAATGTATGAACCTTATATATAGGGTAAAGTAATGTGTAGGTATATTAGATTCGATGTGGAAATTGATTTTTTTATCAGCAAAGACAAAAATTCATAGAATGTTTAGTTTGAAGTTTTCAGAGAATAAAAGCAGCTTTAGGAATCTATAATATATGCAGAAAATTGATGTGAGAAAAACGAAGAAAAAACGACATTTTTCCTGAATTTCATCTTTTCCTATTCGGAATTCATCTTTGGACATTCTACAGAACACAAATATCTCGATCCATAAATTAAATAGATATTGTAAATCTTTCAAAACATTTTCGTCAAACTGTACCTGAGTGGTATATCGAGAATAATAATTTGGTATATACATAGTCCGAATAACAGCGAAACCATTTCAAATTTATATCTGAATAATTCAGAGTCTCCCATTCTAGCGATTCTCAACATCTTTTCAGAACATCCCATTACTTCAGAGATATTAAACCTATTTTACTTTCGTTAAACGTTAACCCATTTTCGAAGCAACGTTCACAAGGAAAATCAATCTTTCATTGTTTGTATAACTCTCTACGAATGGACAAACAATCCACTTTCAATTACGGAGGGAACAATGCAATGTATAACGTTGATATTCCCTATTGTAGTAATCTTATTGGAAATGATGATTTGCTTGGCTGAAACAGGGATTGTTCCCTCGTGTAATTCAACTTTCCTTTCCGTATAGATTTCACCGAGTCTGAGTTGTTAGTTTTCAGTTAATTGAGATGATTTGAAATGAGAATACGCTTTGTAGATCAGTCGTCTCATTTTCCGCTCTTGTTTTTATGAAGAGAAGCATAATTATTTTTTAATATCGAAGATTTAAACCAAATGGCTCTCAAAAGGGTGGTTGGACTCCATGATGAATGATGGAAAATTGTCATCTTATTTTTTTTGTTTTATCTGAATCCGAGAGATTCCCCCCATTTTATCGGACACCATGTATAAAGAAGTGTAACATGCAGCAACTATCAAATCAGTTTACCCACGAGAAATGCCGTAAGCATTTTCACAGCTGTGTTTTACTTCATCTGCACTATTCTCCTAATTCTTCTCCTTATTTATTCAGTTTTTAAATGCCAAATTTTTTAATTGTGGAGAAGGCAGGCAATTTTTTCCAACATCCGATAGAGACATTCAAGGACAACCTTCGCTGAGAACCGTCTTTTTACACAATGAGAAAGTTTCCTGTTGATCACACATGCGATTTATAATCATTATTAACTCAATTTCTTATTTTAATCAGTAAACAGATCATATGTTGTTAAATCTTGGTTATTTGAAATCCACGGAAATCGTTCGTCTGGTTGGAATGCTTAAACTTTCTGGAAATGCTAGGGATGAAGTTGCTCTTGACTTTATGTCTTCCAAACTTTACTGTGGGTCACTTGGATGACTCTTGATATAGATTTTATGTTTATTGTTTGTTGTATCGATCATTTGAGATATTAAAGGCCTTCCAACCCAGGATTCGTTTGAATTACCAGAACCTCTACATCTCTGCACCAGGTTTATGCACATTCGAAAAGTTTTTCGATTTTTTCAGCGCGATCAGCTTCTGTACAACCGGCAGGCGGTACTGGCATTCTATGTGAGTTCACCGTTCATTAAAATCATTTCAACAAGTTAGCAATTTGAATAAACGTGCGGAATTTTCGACCCCTCTAGAAAATTCTCAAATCATACCCGCTATCACGATTGGAATAATACTGACAACGATCGAACATGACTCAACTTATCGCTTATGTGCATAATCGTTTTCAGGGATAAAATTCTCTATTCGTGAACATGTTCCCTCTGAGAATTCTCCAGTTTCACTGGTTATTTTGGGGTCGATTTTCTTTCGTATAAAAACGATTTTTGATAAAATGACCTTTGAAAATATCGAATATTGATGAATACCTGCGAACTGTCACATTCGCGTTACTAAAACCGAAAAAAAACCCGCTAATGTTGTCTTTATTAGAACGCACTAACCTTCCTGAGGATGCCCGGAGTTTGTCGTATTTGTTGTTTCAGAATTGAAGGCGTTGTTATATCCCTATTCATATTTTATTCCGTCGTTAATTTGAGATGAGATATAAATCCAGTAGTAGGCAAACTCGAGTTGAATTGTCAGTGGAACCAGAATAACGAAATATTGCATAAAAGATAATGTAATAATATAAAGTGTTGTTGAGATCAAGTCTGCTGTAAGGGGGACATCGCCTCACTTGACTAAGACCAAATCAAATAAAGCATTACAGTAAATCAACCAGATGCAGAGTCCCAATGAACTCGAGGGAAAATTTCTCACTGATATATTAGTTTTTCGGTTACCACTTTGTAGAAATATATTCTAACGACGATCCTCCATCACTTATTACAAATGTATACGAATTTCCTCAAAAATTCCTGTTTTGTATGACTAAAAAAAAATTCCGAAAAACAATTTTGAGACCGATTTCAGATTATTTTTAGTCCGCCGAATTTGGTACGCACAATTGACAAAATATGTATAAAAAACTATACGTCCGTATTCCCAAGTTATTTGAAAATTCATCCATATAGATTTGCATAAAATCTGGATTCTTTCACTGTTATTCGGGGATTTCTGAGCTTTGAATATCATGAAATAGAAATTTGGGTAAAATAAAATTGTTCACTCAAACAATGAAAATGCTTTCGTAAAAGCTTGAACCTTATATACAGGGTGAGTCGGAAGGAACGGTCCAAACTCCAGGTGAGTATTCTACAGGTTGAAATCATTTAAAAAAACTCATATGTTGTTAACTGATTTTCATTTGTTCTCTAACTACATCTTCTACATTAAAATGGTTTTATTTATAGCGGCCATTCAGGTTTATTCATAATATTCTAATTATTTTGGAAATGAGCTGTATTTGGTTTTTTCTTTCACAGTTTTGTACTTACTGAAGAAAACAAGTAATTTTTTATGCATTGATAATAACTCGAGCTAAACAGCCAGAAATTCGAACACCACAGAGAGCCGCGGCATCCATAAACTATGTCGGGGAACTTCCGTAACTCTATTTCCAGGCCCAGTCTATCGAAATCGAAAGGGGTCTGGAACGTAGCGACTCCAACAACGTAATAACTTTAAATTACATTTTACCGACTCACTTACTTGAGCCGTTAATTTCAGTTTTGATTTATTCGATTTAAGATAACGTTCGCCCTTCTCCAGAAGTCTTCGAGAGGACGATAATTCAGATTGAAAATGTCGAAGGAAAAATTTCCGGAGCCTCCCAACACTCCACGAAATTTATTCAATTAGGGAGGAGAACGTAGATTTTCTCGGTCGTTCACGATTGACAGAACACGGTAATGACATATTTAGGGGGTATCCTCGGCGAACTTTCACGTAGAATATATTTTTCGAAATACTCGAATTCGGAATCTGAATAGGAATGGAATATCTTGCATTTGAGAAGTGATACTTTTACAATAGATCTAACAAATCTTTAGAGCACTGCAATACTCTCATTCACCATTTTACAAAACACGAAAATGAAATGAGAAGGTAAATTAATGATTGTGAAAATTTACACATATGCGAGTATTTTCAAATAATTGTCTTTTTCTGATTCTGTGTCAAATCCATTCATTTTGCCACATCTTGTAGAACAAAATCATGCGAAAATTATTCATTCTACAACAGTTTTCATGGTAATATTATTTATTGATCACAAGTTGGCCTCCTGACACTGATTTATTTACAGCTGTTAAATTTATGAGACATAATCGATATTTTTCAATACAAACAACTTTTATTAAATTCAACACAACTTCAATGCTTTTGGCTTGCTTTCGCGTTTTAAACCCGTGTGAGAATATAAATGCTTTCTGCACTAGTATCATAAATAACTATCATTCAACAAGTAGAAAGACACCAAGAACCACACATATATCACATTAAAACCAGCTGAGGAAAGTCTAAACCGTTGAGGTAAATTTTCTAGAACGGCTCTAGTTTGATCTACCCTCGGAGCTACCGAATTAGAAAACAAATCAACACGCGCACGCATTCCCGTCGCCTTCACAAAAGCTACCAGTGAAATTTGTGGCAATAGGAACTATTTTCGTTGCGATCATATCTATCATAATATCACAGATCGATCGAATTTCTGATATCTAAAGTCAGCTACTTCTAAG
Organism: Hippodamia convergens; assembly: GCA_038502775.1. Classification (NCBI taxonomy): domain Eukaryota; kingdom Metazoa; phylum Arthropoda; class Insecta; order Coleoptera; family Coccinellidae; genus Hippodamia; species Hippodamia convergens. Next base: position 20,364,827 of record CM076610.1, read on the forward strand.
CGCATGCGCACTATTAGCTATACGCCTTTGCGCATGCTTTAACTCAATAATAAGAAAAATATATCGAAACAAATAATAAACAAATTATATTACAGAGAAAAAACTGTTTTAAATGAAACATAATGGGAATAGAGTAGGGTGTAAAATTTTGTAAAAGCAGAAACTCAACATTAGGAAAATTCTCCGTGACCGTTAAGAAAAGTGAAAATGAAATAATTTCTGAATATATCTTTACGAATACCTATATCATGGCCGTTGATATTTTTAGTCTAAGTCTATTTTCAATTTCGATATTTTCTTAAGAAGAAAGTTGTACAAAAATGGAATATACATTTTGAAGGTTTCGAACGAAAATGGCTAGAATTTTCATGAAAAGCTAATGTCATGATGAAAAATACAAGAGATATACTACAAATATTAAATAGATAACAAAACCCTTATAGATAGAAGTTAATCAACACGGAAAACGTAGAAACACATTAAAATTTCCTAGCTTGAACCATAATCTTGAAGAACACTATGTTGAATAAATAAATATTTTACTGTTGGGTAGAAGAAATCATTAAAAAACGAAGCGTCGGCAGAAGTTTGTGTGGAAATTCTGTGATGATATTTTCAAAAACTAATGAATTTTTTTTTCAAATTTGAAGCAAATTTTATATGGAAAAATATTACTGAAATAAGATTTCTTTACTGCATCGAAGTTGTACAACAGGGTTAATGTGCAACAGGCGAGCATACCTACGCGAAGCGATGTCTCCCTACCAACCTTAACATAATATTTCATAACTCATATTGTATTACCTAATTTGAATTCTATATCCTATACTAGTAAAAGAAAAATTCCAAAAAAAAATTAAATTACTCCTGATTGAAAATGGACTAGAAGAAGTAGTGATTGGAGAAGGGACGGGAAAAAGAGAGGAGTGATATAGGTATCTAAATTTTCTTCGTTGTTTATTTACTATGATACGTTCATTTACTATCATCAATTCGAGAATATAAAAATTGACGATGTTCAAAAATATTACTAGGAAAAATTCCTATATTTTCGAATCTAAACCTTCAGAGGAGTTTTGTAGGCAAACGCATTAGTTACAATTTTTTATTTGAATATTTGTCTGTACTTTGATTATACAATTAAGGTTGAAAATAGCAACAAATAAATTCCTTTTCATTCTGAGCAGAACTGGATAAATTTGAATTTACCAAATTTTTACAGATATTTTGTGTTTTGCTCACTTTGTACGTTCATGAGGCATTCTGATATATCTGATCCAATAATAAAATTATTAGATGCGCATCAAAATGAAACATCAATTTGGAAAAAGTCATACGCTTGAGAAACTGTCTACGAATCTACAATATTGTGTTCCCGATTACATCTATTCACATAATTCTTCTCAGATCCCTTGCTCCAGGATATACAATTCTCGCCCCGACATACGGCAGCATTACTGAGATTTTTTTAAGAGAAATGCACTCTAGCGCGACATCGAAAAATTGTTGGGGTTCCCCGAGGGCGCCTTTTTACTGCCAGTCAACGCGGTCTCCTGCTCTGCATAAGTATATGTCGAAATATACCCCATTTATTTGAGTAAAGGCGCCTCAGATCGCGTATATCGATTCACTCTTCGGCGGCATTCTTGCTTTGCCATTTTCGGGGCCCTTTCCGGGTCGCCATTCCTAAACAACAGAGGACCCGTTTGAAGTTCCAAGTAATTGGGATAGTTCCGGTAATAAGCGACAAAATTTATGTTGCTATTGAGAAAATTGGAGTAGGCAACTTCCGTTTTATAGCGACTTTATTTGTTACTTCTGACGGAATTGAGATGCCGACGATTTCTTTCCTCGCGTATTTTATCATATCGGGTCAGATTGGGGGTCTCGAAAAGACGGGAATCAGGCAGTGAAAATTTTCGGGGTGAAAGCTGTCTTCACTGTTCATTTCATAAGGAAAGATTTGTCGGTAATAAGCTACACGATTACTCGGTTTCTATTGCTTGAGAATCTTAAGATTAATTCCTATATTTTGAATAAGATGTATATTGAAAATGGACCTAATGTAAAAAATTTGAATTAAATGTGATTATAAAATTTTTTTTGGAATCTTTCGATAAAAATAAAGAACAACATTCAAATATCCACTGACATTTTTTTGGGAACAAGCACACAACACACATAAACAATTGGTTGATAGAAAACCCTGAACTGGACAATACAAAATCAAATTGCAAATAAACAAATCAAGCAGAATCACTTGAAGGCGATTTTTGGTATTATTCTGCTTTTTTTCTGTACGATACGATACGAATTTGTGACATTCCATTGAACTGTTTATATAGTGAATAAATAATGTATTCATTCAACATGACCTAGGCATAAAAAAGAAATTAAGTATTTTTACCATTATTCCTTCCCAATTATTTAGTTATCTGTGTCTCTCGTTGTATAGACCGATCGGGTTCCAGTAGATGTCAAACCAGGCGGCTGAAAATGTAAATAATGTTCCTCTATTTCATTATCGTACTGGGTTCATTACAGTAACGAAAGTGGTGCTGTAATGAACTTATTGTAGCATTGTTTTCAGTTATATTTTTCGTTTTGTGGTTGTCAGTACTGATCTCCGATACTATCAATTTTCAAATCAATTCAAATTTTGTAATATGTCCAATTTTGTAAGTCACACCAACTGCCAAGACACAATACAAAAGTCACTAG
>CM076610.1:20367647-20395182 GCA_038502775.1 Hippodamia convergens
TATATATATATTTACATCTCCGAACATTATGGCTTCAAACCATATCCCAACCATTGTGGCGTCACATAGAACGAAAAGGCCTATGTCAGTTCTGATTCGTGTATATTCAACAGAAACGGCAAATTAAGCACCCTCTTCACGATGAATACCGTACGATGAGAAAATAAATATACAAATTTTTGATGTCTAGCATATATTATGGCTTCATTATAAGTTCCTACCATTGTGGCTTCAAATATACAATTTTTGTATAAGAAGATAATATTACGGACTCACATAATATGCGTTCGATTCCCTTACAGCGTTGTCAGATAAGTATACTATTCCCGACTATTATGGCAATGATTTCACAGTTCTCAGTTTCAATTAGATATCCACGTTGAGTTCTGTATCATGTTGTTAGAAGCGCGATCCTATGCAGTATTGAAATCGTTCGAAGAAATTCTTCCCGAGGCTCCCAAATGTTGTTATTTGCACGAAAGAGCACAAATAAAATAAAATATTCAATCGTACCTATATAATTTCAAATTTTTTTTCTGCAGGTATCCAACTTATTCGGCTTTCCTTGTTTTGAACAAAATTGTAGTCATTCGAGAAGACCTCAACTTATTCTCAGGATACTGAAATGCATGGTTCTCAACATACTGGGTGTTTGAATATCTTGAAACATTTTATTCGTCTAGAAATTCTGGAAAATCTTTTTGTTTGTTTTTTTTTGAAATTTCACAACTTACTCAGGATGAAAGCAAATTAAGCGCTTATTTGACTTGAAACTTTGAGCGGCGCTTGCCATCAGTCACCTCAACCAACTTTTTCAATCGAAAATTTTATGCCATTTGTTTTTTTAATTTTTTATTTCATTCGGGTGAAGTGGAGAAATTATTTCTAATTAGCTCACCCAACATTTCTAATTGAAATTTTCAGGCCATTCGAATGAGTTTCAATCATTTGATTTTGACCCGACTTCGCAAAGGAAGCATTTTATTGTGTATCAATTCATCAGTCATGTAATCTCTATTGAATTGCGTAATTCCGCCAATAAAGGATTCGACCATACTACTAATCACTCATCATAATTTCACTGAAAGATTGTTCAAAATCGTATTCTAATCGACCATTTTCGAGGAAATCAGATATCCGAAATGTATTCCAAAATATCCTGTATTTTATTTTTTGTTCGAGAACCATTTTCATGAAGTGAACTAAAAAAACACCTTGTCCATTGCGAAGTAATTTTTCATGAAATTCATTTTTGTGGAGTCCATCGAATTTCCTGATGATATTAATGTCTTTCAAGTTTCATCAATCAACAGGAAATAAAACTGGAATGAGCATTGTCGACTTATGATGATGATCTTCTTAATAGTAACAATACATTTATTTTATAGATGAGAATAATGATGATGAAAATGAGAAGGATGAATTAGCGGAAAGTATGTCGATAAATATTAATGTAGATTTCGATTCATTTGGAAATAGATCAATTGACCTTTGAAATTCGCCAATGTGAAAAAAAAATTTGAATGTATTTTTCTTCCTATTTACAAGAAGTTCGAAATTTTTGTAGAGAGAGAAATCACACAAATTTCTTTTCAAAATCCTTTATACCGTTTGTCATAAAACAAAAAAGAGGAGGATATGAATTTTTTTTTTATTTCGAGGCGAATGTTCACAGATATTACTTAGTCGTTAATGATGAAGTAGTCTGAACAAAACGAAATTTTCTGAAACCTATGACCAACCGATCATTCCGAATTCATAGCGGGAGTTAATCACTTCCAAATAAACTATAGGGTATCCAAATTTAAGTTAGAGGTGTTTCTATTCTGCACAAGTCGTGTTGAAAAATATTCGAATTTTTTACATTTTCTTCAAATATATTAATTGTGTATTTAGTTGAAGAACTCGATGAAAAGATGTCAAGAAATACAATTAACTTCATGGGGTCCTGAAATGCACCGTAAAGACGCTAGTTAGTCATAATCCTTTTCTTTGATTCCCATTTAAAACTGGATGATCTAATCAAAAATTCCAAGTTTTTTTCATTCAAATCTCCCCTATTATCACTAAACGATTTATTTCATTCGAAAACATACATGTACTGAACGTCTAATGAGTTCGTACAATTATATCGAGTATTTGTGAAGTTTGGAAAGTTATGGTCCATCTTAGGCCTGAGTTGGTAAGAAGTTTCTATCATATTGTCATCTACAGTCACTCCCTGAAATATATGAACAGTAACCGTATATGCTCACTCAAAAGCTGTGTAAAGAAAGACAATTTCTTCATATACTAGAAAAAAAAGTATAACTAAAACTTGCTCATTGCTTCTATAGTGTATTCTCCTAACGTGCAAATACAAAATCTGAGGTCCACATTACGAAGATTCAATCAAATAATTATAAATAAAGAACCATTACTCTCATTCCGAATTTTTCATTACTTTTTTTCCATATACCTACTCATTTTGCGATTACTGTTAAAGATATGATAGCGACAAGAGAGTGAGCTCTAATACATACAGGCGATCCAGATGTCCAATTCATAATGAAATTCACTCATGTTTTTTATTATTATTATGTATGTATTTTCCATGTATTCTAGGTTTCAGTGAAACCCCTCAGAGCTACTTAAAGCTTGTGCGAGTTAGAATGATGGGTGTGTTCTGTGTAGGCTTTGTTACTGTGTCCCGACGCCACCTTAGGCACAGCACTGTTAATTGTTTACCCAACAGTGAATGGTTCGGCGCGTTCTCCATACCAGAAAATTTCTTCCCTGGCGGAGACTCGAACCCCGACTTGCCGGGTTGCCGGGTCGGAGTCCAGAGCCCTATCCACTAGGCTACACGCACATATGTTGTTTGTGAAATATTGACATTTTATAAAAAAATTGAAAAATCTACACTTAGTAACGAACATATCTCCTGATGCTAATAACAATAAGAATAATAACAATATTCACGGCATATATTTAAAAATACCACTAGCTCACCCACACATTTGAGAAAGTACAATGCAAGTTTGACAAGGAACTTGAAATAATTCGGTCGGAATTTGAGGGTACCGCTTTCGAGGAAACCAAGGCTTTAGTTATTTGAAAATTAGTCTGATGTGCCCAGGAACTTAATTGAGGTTTATTCTAATTTAATTAAAATTGGGAAAGTCATTTCACGATGTGGGAGCAAGACAGACGTGTAGCTAGTAAATCAGACGCACTTACAGCTAGTACAAATGTTGTGAGACTGTCAAACTCGTGTAACTCTTGTCGAAAAATGCTACAAAAACATCAGAAAAATTCTCCATTCTCAGAGAAATTTTTTCGAACAAATAAGCCCACATTCATAAAAGACGATAAACTGAGCATGCTTAACTTGCACCAGTGACAGTTAGAGAGTATCTTGGAGTGATTGAACAGATAATTGATATCTCGATCTTATCTGATCATGTTTTACATTACATGATACAGGGTGTCCCGGGAAGAATGCGACTAACGGATACCATGAATTAATGTCATCATGCTGGACTCGTATCAAGAGATTTGAATTGCCTGAGTGCATTCGTTTGGTGTATACAGGGTGGTGTTCATCTTATGAGTGAAATTTCACGGTTTAATATCTCTTGAACTAATCGAATAAATGATTTCAAGTTTTGAAGTTTTGTCACCTTTTACTATCGCCTTCCTCCAATATTTCTGGAACAGAATAAATCACATCCAGACTTGGAAAATTTCAACCTTTTCTTATTTTCGCCTATTTTCGTGAATATTGGATCACCTTGTACGTGGACACTATGTTTCGTTTCCGTGCCACAAAGAAATAATCACTTCATAATAAAAATTCAAAATTTCTGCTTGGCACCGTCATACATTCAGTACACAATCTCTTCTAGAAATTTGGAACTTATTGATGAAATTATCTCAAATTTTATAGTTTTGTCGTTCTTTACGACTGCCCTCCTTGAATTTTTTCCACATTCAAAAAACAAAAACGGACTGAATCTGACTTATTCGGTTGTATAAATATTGAAAAAAGGCGATAGTAGGTGTGATTTAACTTCGAAATTTGATATCATTCGATCGAGTAGTTCAAAAGTTATCGAACTTGGAAATTTCAATAATCACCCTGTATACCCCAAACGAAGGTACGCAGGCGATTTAAACCTCTTGATATGAGTCCAGTCTGATGACATAAATTCATGGTATCCGTTTGTCGCATTCGTCCCGGGACACCCAGTATAACACTTCATCAGATAAGAACGTGACATCGGATCGGTGACTATTCCATTATTGACAAATTCAGTTGCTTTCAATTCGCATAATTTTTTGGGGATCTTACATATTTGATAGCATTATAATATGTCTCGTTCTCTCATCGTGAAATGATTCTCACTACCTCACTCAAAACAGAATCAACCTTGGAGAAGGTTGTTTTTTTTCGCAGAAAATTTAATTGTCCACTATTTGAGGAATAATAATCTAGCAAGAGTCATACCGTTTCGGAATCCTCATTCAATGAGCCAATTACTAAATTCACTTCCCAAAGCTGCAAAGTACTTTTTTTCAGTGAGAATACTAGAATCTAGGCGAAGCCTGGTAGTGTCATTTTCTTTCATCATTAATCAGAATTAATGAACACGAAAAAAAAATAGAGAAGTAAAGACTTTCATCAGGAGTGAGAAGACCGTCACAGAGTGAAGATTTTCCTGATTTTTCTCGAATGATCGAAAAAACAATTTCCGGAAGCCATTATATTTTGGTCAATCACCCGATTGCAATGCACCGAGGTTGCATTTCGAACACTTTGTATATCTATAAACTTTTTTGAAGCAATACAATTTCCATAATCACTACTTCTATATTCGAAACGGTTAAGTTCCAAAGATCAAGTTGTATTAAAAAATAAATATCACTTATTCTTCAGTATACACTCAAAATATGCATTTGACTAATAAAAAAATATTGTAAATTTGTACAACCGATTAGAATATCACCATCCATATATGACCAGATTTGAAACGCCACTAGATGAGTTTACGCTGAAGCGCAATAAAAATTCTGCCTCCGCAAGACATATTAGCGAGTCATCCGCTGAATGCGAATTCTCTATTAGCTGCATAAAAACGCTAGGGTGGTGTTGCCACATCTCTGAGTCCGTAAAGTACAAGGTCTAGTTCCCAATATACACGAAAATGTATACTACAGTCACGGCACCGGTGGTGAAGTCTCAAACTAAAATATACAATATTCACCATTCTCCTACCATTAGAGCGTCACAAGAATTAATTTTCATTTCGTCATAATGATGGCATCTTTGCAACTGAATCAAATTTTTGTGTTTAAGGTTCTTTCGTATTACTCAGAGCTCCGACTGACATAAACCAGAGTCAAATCGGTAGCTTCAATGAGCGGCAAATGTGAATTACATTATGGCTTCACATATACTGAAGCCGTAATTCGACTGAAGCCATAATGAATGGTGGTTGCATGTTAAATGAAGCCATAATGATAGGAGGATATATATATATATATATATATATATATATATATATATATATATATATATATTATATAATTTCAGTAACTTTTTTTCTAACACGGATGAGGTCAGGTTATTTTTTTCTCTGGGGTTTTTTCCTTTCCCTCATTTTATCACACTATAGAACTGTATTTTTTTCTTGTGTTGCACTAACCCCAGCTAGGTACTTTTTTGTTCCAATGTGTATTGTATTATTTTAGCTCTCTCAATCAAAAGAATATATATTATATATAATATATATATATATATTATATATTCTATATATATATATATTATATATGTATATATATATATATATATATATATATATATATATATATATATATATATTATATATTCTTTTGAACAAAAAAGTACCTAGCTGGGGTTAGTGCAACACAAGAAAAAAATACAGTTCTATAGTGTGATAAAATGAGGGAAAGGAAAAAACCCCAGAGAAAAAAATAACCTGACCTTATCCGTGTTAGAAAAAAGTTACTGAAATTATCATATTAGAGGATCTTGGAGGACATCTACTTGATCAGAATAACATCTTCGTGTAGTTCTTTTATGGGCAGCAGAGAAAAACAGACTCTTCACCAATCTACCCGAAATTCTAGATCTGAAATGAAAAAAGACAAAAGCAGAAATAACTAGTTATTTATAATCACTTAAATGGTTTTTGAATTAACCACCCATTGCAGAAATTCTTTTTTCATAAATTAGTTATGACAGAAATGTCACAATCTTTGGAAGAAATGAAAAAACCCAATCAATTTCCCCTTTTTGAATTGCTAAATATAAGAAAACTTATAACACAACAAGCTAAACCGTAATTTGGACTAAGTGAAATATTAGTATACATAACTTTCAATTGTCCTCCATCACGAAGAAGTTCGTCTGTTGCCATGTGGGTTTCTGAGAAGATCTCAACACCATGTTCAGTGGCTAATTTCGGAACGTAATCACTCTTCTCCTTAAAATTCCTCTAATATTCAAATTTAAATTCTCAGCCTTGCTCTCTGATCGTGAGGGTTCTTTCGAACCAGGAACGACCATCCAAGTGATGATTTTTCGGAACTTCAGATGTTTGAAGACCGCTACGGGACCCTAATGAAAGGAAATCATCTCCCATAGATAAACCAAACATCTTATAACACAAGAAAACAGAATATTTTTCACGACCAAAAATAACGACATATTCCGAGAATTGTCAAAATGACGATGAAATGATTAGCATCCTCAGTAGGAGGAGCTACTGCACGATTTAACATGGTGGTTTGGAAGGGTGGGTTTAAGTTTTCACCACAATATGATGGTCTACAACTCTAATTCTATGACATTTTGTTCTGAAGTTCGTAGTTGCAAAGATATTTTACGTTTTATAGTAGAAAAATATGTTTTTTTGAGAAGTGTGAAATTTGCCATATTTGGACGTATGATTTCTATGAAACGATTTATTCACAATAAAATTTCGTTATACTATTTAGAAGCAGAATTTAATACCCAAGACTTTTGAATATCACAAAGTTTTTGATAAAGTGCTTAGTTTAGGAGCTATTCGAGAAAAACCTATGATAGTCCGGATATTTCGAGGTTTTTCGAACGTCACGACATACGCCATACTGGGAAATTGAGGCAAAACTCAAACTACTCTTATTAGAGGCCTGAAAGAGTGATTAAAACAGTTTCCAGAACTCCACCAATTATTTCCAGGCACACCATTTTCTGAAACTAATTTGCTTGGCCTATGATGCAAATTGTATATTTCTTATCTATTCATATTCCCAAAAAATATGAAATCTTTCAATAAATTTCATGAACTCCCTATACTTCCATCAGAATCTCGGCATAATACAGAAGAGTAATAGACCTACATCATATCTCCAAAAATACAACTCAAACTTCTCCCTATCATAAGCTTCAGCAATTTTTCTTGGGAATAAGAATATTCCATTTTTTCATCTCCCAAGATTATAGTAGCCGATTTCCCCATATGTATCATCCCCTGACGACTTGGGGCAAGATCGTCCGGATGAAAAATATATCTCGCCGTGGATATCTACAATCTGCAATGATTTTATTGGCGTCCTCCGAAATGGGATAAGCAAAAACGGGGCAGGTCGACCGTGCCATTTCATCGGGAAATCGGAAATGGACTGATTACGAGCATTCCATACACGCTTCCACGTAAATCACTTCATCCGCGATATTTCAATTAGATTGTCGCGATTCCATCTAGTCTGGATGACGGGGGTTTTGCCACATGAAAATATCGATTCGCTTACGAGAAAACCGCTTTTTGTGGAAAGCAGACTGTGGACTGGGGGAGAAAAATAAATGTGTCCATGTCCAATGCGACGGCGTATGATACATTATAGATGGTAAAAAATCGCGTCTGGTTCTTTCAGCTTTAGCAAAAGATAAAGTATCATATTAAATTTGTTTATTGAAGGTCATAATGAAAATCATAGTGGTAACTGAAAGTTACCCTTAAAATTCATGAAAGATGTTAACGGTTCTGGTTTGTTTGTTTCAAGTAACAGCTACACCCAAGTAAGTTCTATAATATCGGGACAGCAGTCACAACACAAGATTCAAATTAACCTATTTATTGCTAACAAGCTAGAGCTAGTTTTCGGACGAGAACTCGTTCTTTTTCAGGCTCCTGGCAATAATTGTTACTCACGACAATGTTAGATTAACCTCGACAGGTTTGATACACAGTATCTGGTGGACAGAGTAAATGAGGAGCAGACTTGCAAAACGCGGTTTGCCCAAAACTGTAAATTTTCAGGAAAGGCAAAAAACTGATGCTCAAAAACGACTAAAGTCACCGAGTTGCGATTTGTACCATGAAACATGAACAAAAAAATAGCATGGGTAATTACTCCATTTGTAGACTGACAAAAGCGAAAATAGCTCTATTATTTGAAAAATAGAGCTGCACAAAATGCTAGTCTCTAGTGGTAAATAGCATTTTGATTGTCGCTCAAACCGGTTTTTAGGTAAATAATTATAAAAAAAACAAAATATGTTTTCTATAAAGATTGAATTCTATATTTACGATATAGGAGGATGACCATATAGGAGAAATTAATTTCATTTCATATTCTTAGTTTCTTCAACGACTGTTTCTCCATCTTCACAATGCTCTGCAAAAATTTGAAATAACCATTCCAACTCCGGATAGATATCAACACTAGTAATTTTTTTAAACTGTCTATTTTTTTTTTCATTTTTTGACCCAAAACTAGGATAGTCTACTTGGTCAGATTTTACGCGATGGACTCAATGCATTTTGTATGTCTGAGTGGACTCTATCGTATATTTTGAGCAGGCGATGATGCGATTTGAATGTCCAGGATTTTATGAAACGATAGTCCTCCAACCAAATCAATAATGCAACGCCACCTTTTGATGAAAAAATGAAATTTTGGACAAACTGCGTTTTGCAAGTCTGCTCCTCTAATAATGTTGGTCTCAATTATGGTCTCCGAATAAACATAAAGAAAACCAAATTTATGGTGATCACTAAACTAAATATTAATGATGTCAGGATACGGATAGATGATCAGGACATAGAAAGGGTGAGAAGATTCAGATATCTGGGATGTTGGCTGAATGACAAATGGAATCCCCATGACTAAATTGAAATCAGAATAGAAATGGCCAGATGTATCTTTTTCAAAATGAAGACATTGAGGGATGGACGCTGAAGGCACGGACTATGTCACGTTTGGAATCTTTTGAGATGTGGTTACACCGACGGATGCTGAGGATATCGTGGATCGAGTGGGTGACAAATGCTACTGTACTGGATAGAATGAATAAATAACAAGAACTTTTAGGAATAATAAAACGAAGAAAAGCAGCTTGTTTTGGCCATATTTTCAGAAACATCAAACACAGTTTTCTACAGCTAATCGTTGAGGAAAAAATCGAAGGACGACGAGGTATCGGACGTAAAAGGTTCTCTCGGCTGCGAAATCTGCGTCAGTGGTTTGTATGAGAGAGGTTGATGCGATTATCCGTTTAGCACAGGACAGAGAGGAATTCCAATTGATGATCGCCAACCTCCCCTGAGGAGTTGCTACTTCAAGAAGGTTTGATACTCTGCAAATCCACCACTTCTCCTGTTCAAAATTAACAATATATGTAATTGTGCCTTATTTCTACACGATACCTTGTGATTACGTAAGAAAATATAAAAAAGGCAACAATCTAAAACCATAACAACCTGCTATAGCTTGAAACAGGTGCGTCAAGTTGGTGACCCACTAGTCGAATTTTGATATGAAATTATTTTGGGAAATTTTGTGCTCATTTTGTGCCAATTTGGGCCGTATGTTACGAATTTTGTGCCCATTCAGTTTTCGAGATATTTCGAATTTTCAATATGAGTCACCAACTTGATGCTGTGAATCCAATGTGGAATTTTGATATGGAAATATTTTAGGAATTTTGTGCCCATTTTGTGCCAATTTGTGCCGTATGTTACGAATTTTGTGCCCATTCAGTTTTCGAGATATTTCCAGTTTTCACTATGGGTCACCAACTTGACGCTGTGACTCATATATGGAATTTTGGAAATTTTTTTTTTCGATGAATTGTGTCTATTTTGTGCCAATTTGTGCCGTAAGTTACGAATTTTGTGCCCATTCAGTTTTCGAGATATTTCGAGTTTTCACTATGAGTCAAGCGTCAAGTTGGTGACTCACATATGGAATTTTGGAAATTTTCTTTTTTGATAAATTGTGTCTATTTTGTGCCAATTTGTGCCGTAAGTTACGAATTTTGTGCCCATTCAGTTTTCGAGATATTTCGAGTTTTCGCTATGAATCAAGCGTCAAGTTGGTGACTCACATATGGAATTTTGGAAATTTTTTTTTTCGATCAATTGTGTGTATTTCGTGCCAATTTGTGCCGTAGGTTACGAATTTAGTGCCCATTCAGTTTTTCGAGATATTTCGAGTTTTCTTTGAGTCAAGCGTCAAGTTGGTGACTCACATGGAATTTTGGAAATTTTCTTTTTTCGATAAATTGTGTCTATTTTGTGCCATTTCGTGCAGTAAGTCACGAATTTTGTGCCCATTCAGTTTTCGAGATATTTCGAGTTATCACTGTGTCACTAATTTGGAAATTTGATAATTTTTTTTTATGTTACGAATTGTGTGCTCCTTCAGTTTTCGAAATATTCCTAGTGTTTCTTGTGGGAGATAGATAAATAATCGTTAAGGAAATCATTTACGAACGTTATTTGTATTTATCAATGATTTACATAAAAAATATTAGTCTGATATCATAATATTCGGTTGAGGTACAGAAAACCAAGTTTCGAATATTCGACGTTTCAAATCTTCTTCATATTCAATATGAAATAGGATCTCCTCCGGCACGTCTTCAACGACGCACGTGTTTGGCAAAAAACGGGTAGCTATTGGTCCTTTGTGGATGTGTTTTTTGTTGGATTAAGCATGTCCAGTGTTGCCATCTCAGGGAACGCAAAATATGCTAGTTTTGCGTTCAGAAAATGCCAAAAACATGCTTTTTCATTTCGGAAAGTGCCAAAAAAAATGCTAGTTTCTATAGTTATATCTGAAATATAAATTTTTTTCGACTCACAACACTTGAATGTGAATGAATATTGGGGTTCTAAGATATCAGATTTCAAAATATTCCTGGGTTAAATTTTAATTTTTTCATTGTCAGAACTGTTTTTCTCAAACAAATTGGCACAAAATAGACACAATTCATCGAAGAAAGAAAATTTCCAAAATTCCATATATGAGTCACAGCGTTAAGTTGGTGACTCATAGTGAAAACTCGAAATATCTCGAAAACTGAATGGGCACAAAATTCGCTACATACGGCACAAATTGGCACAAAATGGGCACAAAATTCCTAAAATATTTCCATATCAAAATTCCACATATGAGTCACTACGTCAAGTTGGTGACTCATATTGAAATTTCGAAATATCTCGAAAACTGAATGGGCACAAAATTCGTAACATACGGCACAAATTGGCACAAAATGAGCACAAAATTCCCAAAATATTTTCATATCAAAATTCCTCTAGTGAGTACCAACTTGACGCACCTGCTTGAAACAATGTCTGAAAACGGATGAACAATAAATTGACGGAAATCTGTCTACATGAAATGTATGTCACTGACACTTACATTTTTTCTTCTTCTTTCTTATTTTTTCCTTGATAAGTTCGATGATGTTAACTTATGCTATGATAATCCGTAATCAAGTTTGAATTTTTTGATTGGTTTTTGAGTGCAATTGCTTTCCTTTTTTGTTGTGTTGAATTCAATACTTTATAATTTATAAAATCCAAACTGTGTCCTGTGTCATACACATTATTTCGATAACAAACTGTTTTGCCTTAGATTCCTACAGTTGTTACTATGTTCTCTCATTCTGAATCTCCTCCCAATCTAAGGAATATACTGAAAAAACTACATTATTTTTATTACTGTCTTCAATTTTACTGAAAACTGTTTGTTTCAAATTATTGTGAACTCTATCTATTTTAATGTCGAACTCGGTTGCGTACTTTTTTAACACTCATCCGAGTTCGAATTTTTCTGTACTAAGGATACTGTTATACTAAATTGATGGGGGGAGTTGTGGGGGTGGGTTTCTTGCCTGACAAAATCAGGCTGTATGTGGATTTTGAGGAGGACCTTCTAGAGAACACAATGGAAAATATTTTCAATATTCAAATTTTTCTGTACTAATGATAATGCTTTACGAAATTAATGGGGGTGAATTATTGCCCGAGAATATATGGTAGTATGTGAATTTTTTCTGCTTGTATCGCGAGCATCTCGGGCTGGTTTAAATACTATACTTTTAAACGGATCAATCATGACGTTGTATGATACTTTTCTTTCAAGGGTTTGCTCAGAACTTTCCACACTTCACTGTTGCTTCTTTGAATGCTTGTCCCCTTTCTTGTCTCTTATTGACCGCATATAGATTATCAAGGTCAATTCTTTTAGCTTCAATGTTAGTTCTACATACAGTCAAATTGAGAACCATCTCCTTTCAATCAGGCCAAAGCGAGGGCCAAAGTTTGTTTACCGCCACACAATACGAAACTCTTCATGCAAGAATCGATATCAGACGAGCCAAAGTTCATTTCCATATTACGTTCAATATATCGTAAATTTAATTCACTTAGCGCTTCGAAGAATAACCTTTTTCACCGAGTTGTATGATGAAAGATCAGCCTTTGATTCTCGAAAAAAAAGACGAAAAAAAAAACGTATTCTGGGATCTATAGATATTGCGAAGGTTGTTATGAACTAAATTGAGGTTTTATGTTATTTAAATTTATATTGATTTCAGTTAGCCATCCGTTCATATATTGAGCCGGTCCTGTCCAAGTTGATGATATTATTCACAAACGAAATAAAAGCCAATAATGGAGCTCATGAGTAAATGTTGGTTCTAATGAAATAAATTGTATTGTCATTTATAATCCGGTATCCCTGGAGTAGCGATCGGGGAACTTTTTTATCCATCTCCCCGAAATAATTTTGCGTCGATGTTACCCTCCTCTATTCAAATATTGGATAATTAATGTAAATTTGAATTGAACATAATTTATGGAATTTATTTACTCAGAAAATAAAAAAAGTTGCATGAAAATAGTAAGTATGTAATAAAGAAAAGATAAACGAAATAGAATAAATCTCATCTTGAACAAATAAAAATTGATTTAAAATTTTCCCCTTTCAGGTTTTGAAGAAATGTGTTGCTTCATGTTCGAAACGAATACAATTTCTTCAAAATTGAGGCTGATAAATAAGATGTGGAAGTAGGATATTTTTGGATAATTCGAAAACAAAGATTCAAGGCTCAAGTTCATAAGCGAGGACCGTCTATGGTTTGACCAGAGTAACAATGATTTTCGAAAAATGAAACACCCCGTTCAATGAACTTAAATTTGAATGGGATGGAAATCAGTTTCAGAGTTAATGAAGACCAAAGTCTTGGTGGAAGTTTCTGAAGGTCAAGTTAACAGGGTTGATCGACAAAGTTTTTCTAACGTTTCGTGGATATTTTTCTACTTCCTCAGGCCTGAAAATTTTATTATGTAAATAATTAAAAGAGGTCAAACGTTGAAGTAAAACATAGAAGACAACTTATACAAAACAAGGAAGTACACTTAACACAAACCAGAACATAGGCACACTGACTTCAGTGATTATATTTCTCCTCTTTCTCACTACTGTTACTATCGAGAATGACATAAATTTATATTTTTTTCTGACGGTATTTCCTGACATTATGAAGCTGATGAATCCGGACTAATCACTGCAAACGAAATGCTGCTTCATAATGCCAAGGATGCTGTCATAAAAGTTAATACAAATTTATGTTCTATTTCTGAAATTTGCAGGATGTGAGAAAATGCGTATTTCATCTATGATAGCTATAACTAACCACCTCATCCCATAGTAGAGCAGAGCATACCGGATATCGCCACTCAAATGAAAATCTACTAGAATAAACACACGAAACATACATATATAACTGTTTTTCTTTCGGTGAAAATTGTAAGCGACGTGGCTCACATTATTCAGGAGAGCGAAAGCTATGTAATTATAAACCTCGAAACAATGTTCCAGGTTTATGTGACGTATGCTCATTTTCCGTTTCCGGTTAGATATTTCGGCGTTATTAATGTATTTTCGTTTTCAACCAATTTAACGGTACAGGGCAAAGAAGGAATACATTCACGGTATAGCGAAAGCATTAGTCCGATGATTAATTAGGTTATTAATGCTCGCCTGCAATTTAATGGTGATTTTGTATTATGTATAGGGATTCTAAAGGGCTCGGCAGGCAAGCGTAAAAATAGATCGGAACAACACAACATTGTTGTGTCCTGTTAATTGTTGACTGGGTTCATTTTTCATCTTTCGAATTTGTGAGCAGGAATCCCAGGATGATATTATTTTTATAATGGAGGAATCTCTATAATGCTTGGTAGAAGTTAGGGAAGCAGATTCGTTTCTATTCTTTCGCATTTCCTTATATGTTGTGATACTAATTTATACGAAAAATTCTATTTGGTTATGAGTAAGTTGATTGGAATAGCAAACAGCGAAAAAACTTCCAATGAATGAAATTAAAGCGCTGAAATTTTTCAACATAGTCGATCAGTTGTTTATTATAATTTGCTAAAATGTTAGTCCATATTTTTTTTCATTCAGGTAGAAATACTGGATTTTGCCTCTATTAGATTATATTCTTGCTTTTGGCCTTAAGTCGATGAAGATGTATACTGGTATTAACTTAATTTGAACACTAAGTTGCAATTTTAAAACAATGTTGAATATAGCATCATATTTTATTGCAGATAAGGCTCACCCGACCTCACACATATTCCACTGATCTAGGGATAGGTTATAACTCGACAAGTTATCAGCATTCAACAGTCTGTAGTGTGGAATATTCCTGTGATTTCCTTTTGAACACTTCTCCAAGATCTAAGAATTCCAGAAGTGTCTTTTTTCAACGACGTAATGCCCTTCCATGTATGTTAACATTATTAAATAAAGTTTAAATAAATTTGCACAGTTTCATATATGCATTTTCGAATTTTTCTTATTGTTTTATTAGATTTGTTCTGTTTCGTGTGGGTGAATTTTTTGTTTGATTCCATATGGTTCTAGAGATACTTTGAATTGAAAAAAAAATTGCCAGCACAGCACTTCTCAAAAATTATATTCTAATGAAAGTCTATTTAATTTGCCCAAAAATTGCAATTGAAAAGAAAAGATAGCCATGTTCAAGAAATTGTGATTTTTGTAGGCAAAGTTGTGCTGTTATAATACTCGCAAATATTCCGCTAATTCACCAAATAATTTAAGAAATTAAAAAAAGTTAGCCCATCTCTTTCTCCTTTCCGACAAAAATTGTTTTATATGACTGGGCCGCAATTTTGCCAAGTTGTTCCGTATTCAACAGATTTTTCTTCATATGGAGAAAATAAAAAATCAGTACATTGTTGAAGAATCAGCATACCTAGCACCAGTGTGCACCAGTTATTCGAAAAAAAATTTGTTTTGTCGAATTGCGCTACCTTTGTGCTATTTTGTGACGGTTCTCAAGATATTTTACAAAATGTGTTGTATGAAGTCTCTTTCAACACATTGTGTAAAATATTTTGAGAGACGTATGGATTACAAAGAATTTCAAAGGCACAAACCTAGCTCAATTCAGCACAACAAAATTTGGCAAACTTGACACACACTGTTGCTAATTTTCCTACATATCATCGACTGATTTTTTCATTTTCTCCAGATGAGGAAATATTTCTGAAAATTTGATCGGCACATGTTGGTATAATTACGGCACAATCATATGAAATAATTTTCTTCGGAAAAAAAGAAAAGTGCTGAGATAACTTTTTTCATTTCAAGAATTTCCGTGAAAATATTCATGGCACAAGGCAGCACAAATGCAGTACTGGGCTTTTTTTTAATTTCAAGTTTTCTTTCAACACATTTTATAAAATATCTTAAGAATACAAAAAATTTCAACGGCACAAACCTAGCACAATTCAGCACAACAAAAATTGGCTAACTTCACACACACTGTTGCCAGGTATGCTAATCTTCCTATATATCATCTACTGATTTCTCCTATTTTCTCCAGATGGGGCGAAACCTGTGAAATATTTCTGAAAATTCAATCGGCACAAGTTGGTACAATTGCGGCACAATCATTGATAGAAAAAAAAGTGCTGGGATGACTTTTTTTCATTTTCGTAATTTTTCAGAAAATTTCAAGAATTTCCGTGAAAATATATATGACACAAGGCAGCACAAATGTAAGTGTTGGGCTATATTTTTTTTATTTCGATTTTTCGCGAAACACTAGTAAGAATTTCGGAAAAAATCAAACGGCACGAATCAGTACAGTTGTAGTGCAGTTTTTTTCAGTCATTAGACTCCAATTTCTGCTGGGCTCGCTTATTAATTCGGTTTTTGATCTATTTCGAGAACCACATGGAATTAAGGAAAAATTCAACGGCATAAAGCAGGCAAATCTATCAGTATTCAGCACAATAAAAACTTTTTCAAGAAACCAAAAGTGTTGGGCCAATAATCGATTATCGAATGTCATAAGGATTAATGTCAGAAGCCTATTCTCATCCTAACCAAAATTTGAATGCTTTTTTGAGATATTTTTTCAAGTGTTCTCGTTCAATTCAATGAGTAGTGAAAAATAATTTGGTGATATGTAGTGCATGTGAAATATTCAGATTCCGTAGAATCTATATTATAGAGTTCAATTGGCACTTTTCTGACATGTGAAATGAAATAAAGCTCTCATCCCTCTCAGGTTTTCTGCCAAAGAACCAACTGTGTTATTAGGTCTAACGGCATTTAAATTGCATGTTATTCCGCGAAGGAACCATTTTGAATATTATCCTCTAGTCACGCAACGTGAAATATTATAAGGAATCTCTCCGAAAACATTCATTTTGTGATACATCAAGTTGATTGATGTTCGTATCTTCGGTATTAGCAGTGTAATTCACTGCTCGTTCAATTTATCAGCTTTTCGAAGAGGAAGACTTTGTATGGATATTCAATCAATAATAACCAAATTCAAGGGTACCTATTCTTTGGTGGTGAGTGACGAATAAGATTTCTGTTTTTACGTTAGAGCCATTTAAAAAGTTTATAAATTAGTTTCACAAAAAGAGGGGTATTTACTTGAATTCAAGTTAGGCATCATTTTTAAAATTACGTGAAAAACGAAATACTTCAAAAGGGCTTTTTAATGAGAAGTTCTTCACTTAGGACTGTTATTTATGACAGGTCCTTCATGACATGATTTCACCTTGAGAAGTTTTTTTCGGTAATAATTTTTCTAGTTTCATTTCTGCATTCTCATCTTACCAGTAAGGAAATTGAGCCGCAGCTTAAATAAGAATCGCTATCAGATATAAGTTGATTCCAGTCTCTATTATAAATGGTAAAGAAAGGGTTAACGCTGTATGGATAAGCATACCATGAATGAATAAATGCAAGAATAATATATTATCAATGGAAGAAACATTCAAGTGATCGGGAAAAGCCTTGAACGGTGGAGACTTTTTTTACATATTCCCAAGGTCAAAACAATTAACATTGTTACACTACATCCATTTGAGCTCAGAAAAAAAGACTCAATTTAATAATTAATGATGAAACATGCCAGTTTTTCCTAAGCATCAGATCTACTGGCTAAGTTTCCGAGAAATGTTAATTCTCCGAACTTTTTCAGAATAGCATTCAGCCAAAGTAATCAATCTATTTTTTATGTCGCTGATATAGATTTTTCTTAACTATTAATTACCTGAAAAATGCTCATTTCATTATGGTCCAAAAATTTCCAAATATTCATTAAATAAAATTAAACTTAATTTTAAGAGAGGGCTTCCTTTGAATTTTTGGTCTAATAACGGAATGCTATGGTCATTATGAAGAAAATAAAATATGTGACTGGAATTTTATGTTTTTAGAAAATCCACCATCAATAAAAACCCATATCCCGAAAATTGTTTCATTGGTTATAAATATTTACTAAATATACCTATTCGCGAATTGCATTTTTTCATGGATTTTTAACAGCATTTGTCTTGTCAACGGAGCCGATTTGGAAAAAATGGTGACGACAAGAAGCGTTTCTTTAAACACAGGTTTTTGATAGAGTATTAAATTCTAAATACATTCGTATTAAAATCGTTGCATTCGTCGAAATACTTTTCAAAGTATCGAAAAAAAAAGAGTATTAGAAATTATGTCCGTTATTTCTATTCTGAATACCTTAAGCAGGAACCGTTTTCACAATTTTGAAGTCGATGACTGTGGTAATATTGTGAATTTCTAAAATTTTGAAAAATTTGTCACAGGAGTTCGAAATGTTGGGTCAAAAATTAGGATCAAGATTTGCCCATAACTTATGTTTCCCGAATGAGAACCCCATTTTTTCTATGATTGCATTGGATTCTGTAACTAAAAATGATAATATTGTCCAACATAATAAAGCTCCTAAAATTAATAATTTATGAGTCATTTAGGATTTTCCGATTTCATGAGATTCAGAGTCAAATTCATATAATCTGTTTCATATCAACCATGATCGGTTAGAGAAGATAATTAATTCCAATAATTCACCAGTGACAGACCTATTTTCCTTATTAATCTATTATTGTTAATATGAAATAGACTTTATGAATTTGACTCTACGTACGTCATGAAATCAAAAAATCCTGAATAACTGAAGAATTATTCATTTTAGGTGCATCAACATCTTAGACCATTATCATTATTTTTCTCCGCAGAATCCAACCCAATCATAAAAAATAGAGTTCTAATTCGAAAAACAGAAGTTATGGGACAAATCTTGATCTCCATTTTTGACCCAACATTTGCAACATCCGGTGAAGAGTATTACAAAATCCTAGGAATTTTAAAATATTTTCATAAACTTTGACTTCAAAAATGTAAAAAACGGTTTGTGCTTAAGATATTTTTGGAATAGGAATAACAAATATAATACCGAATACTCTCATTTACCATTTTTCTTCAGTTTTTTTCTCGATATTTTGAAAAGTATTTCGATTAATGAAACGATTTGACTAAGAATATAGTCAGTTTATAAAACTGAAACGAAAAAAAATGTTTGGAGATTGTTTTTCATTCCCTGTATAAGTGAATGTGGCTTCAAGAATATTTTAGCTCGGTGCATAATATCGAACAATATCATAATCCAAATTTTCAGATTTCAGATAGGTCCAGTTCTCCAGAAACACCTAATATGCCGTCGAACTTTGTACATCCTGTATATGTATATGTCAAAGACCCACCCTCTCTATAAATTTTCAACATTCTCATGATTCTACTAACTATAAGGTTGGTAAAACGCATGAAAATATACAACATAAATTCTAATCAAGTTTAATCTTTGTTGTTTCTATAGAACCTGGAAATTTTTTCAAATAAAATTATTTATAACAAGCAATCATACAAATACATTTTATAAGCTTTCTAAAAATAAATTACTATTCCTTATGATATATTTACCCGAAAAAATCAATTTAAATAGATGAAATCATCAAAACTTTTCAGAATCTAATAATTTATACTATGAATTATAGTTTTCCAACAGTTTCTACCTAGCATCCGTTCTCCGTTGCATCATTTTTCGTTTTTAATGGCGTCAAACAACATGGCGTGACCCCAGCCACATCAATCTTGATATCTGCCCAACTCATTCGTTCAAGGGCTACGCATTGCAGGAAATATATGTATTCTGGAATATCACTGATGTCTATGTTAAGCCAGGGTTGTCAAACATATTGCCCACGTGATTTATTCCACCCTACGTGGGTATAAATCGTCGTTTTTCGGCCAGCACAGAACGAAGCTGCGTCAAAAAACGACAAAATTGACAAATCATACGATTTAATAAATATTCGTCGGCACCTGAGTCGGCACGAAAAATGAATGCGGATGATTAATTTCTACGGTCCGTTAAATCTGATGAGTATCTGAAGATTAATCCCTTTTATATATCTTATTCATGTTTTATAGCAACATTCTATGAGATAGTTGGGGATAAATCTTATTAGTTAGCAGATTCATCTCAACTGGAATTCCGATGATGTTTCATACAGGGGTGACTTTTTGTATTTTCCAACTTTTGAAGTTGGAAAACATCCTACATGTATTCTTCATTCATCATTGCCACGAGCAAAACACTTGGAAAAATTGTTTCCTCACAATGAATTTCGAACTTTCAAAATACCTAAAGTTTCGGAGTCTATATGGGATTACTTATCGACACTAGGAGTATTTCGATTATTTTGTTACTGAGAGTGAAAACCCTTGAATGTGTCGGAAACTACAAAATCCCTCCGGAACGGATAAATAACCTGTAAAGTTTATTGATCAAACCATTAAAGAGCAAAGATTCCTTCTGAATAAAATTGAGTTCCTTCAACATAAATTTCAGTTGAACTGTAAATTCTCAAGTCCCTATTGAAATTCTCAACTTTAAATAGGGACTTGAGAATTTACAGTTCAACTGAAATTCAGTAGTTCATAGTTATAGTTATAAATATTACATTTTAATTCTCAAATTAATTTTGTTAACTTTAAATAGGGACTTAACAAAAATAATTTGAGAGCTGAAATGAAATATTTAAAACTATAACAATAAACTACCACCACCATCAAACTAAATTTGTTACCTTCAATTAGCCTCAAACTCGAAATCGTCTTTGGAGACTACAGGCCTTTATTCGTATAATCGAAACTGCATAATTTCAACGTGAACTGTTGAAATAACTTCTGTCACTCTTTTCTTATTTAAATTTAGAACAGAGTGGCAAATTTATTTCAAGAGGACTCAAATCTCAAGAGTCAAAGACCTGAACGAAATGTAAGATCCTCCTTAGAAAGACGACAGAGGCACAAAGAAACCTACCAAGCAGTGACTGAGAGATCATTTCCATAGATATAATACCGGATAATGTAAAATTAATTAGTTCCATTATACATGTGTCACTTCAGCCCAACAGGCCTATGTTCTCCAAATCCTTTGTTCGACGACATCCGACAGAAGGGAAATACATTCAGTCTTGAAACAAGAGGTAAGTTTATTATCCAATTTCAGTGCCAATCCCAGCCTCGTTCAAAATTATTCCATTCTTTCAGCGGAATATTCAAATAATGTGTTCTTTATTTCGGAATTCAGGTGAGCCATTCGGATATAGATGGATTCCGGAAACTACTCTGTTCTATGTTCAGGAACGAAAAAGTTTATCGAATTTCTTTTTTTAACGTAGAGTAGACTGGGTATGGTTTGTCAGGTTACGGTTGTGCCATTGGGCGCGTTCACCGAACACAACAGTTGTGCAACTGTTGCGGAATCGTAGGGTGGCACATACGCTATAAACTCAACACTTTCTGGAATAGCGGGTATTTTTGGAGCGCTTTCAATTTATGCTAGGTAGCGGTGCCAAAATCTTCGTTAGGTGAACGTGACTATTGTCATGTAAGCGAATTTGTAAATAATACGGTGTGTCAATTTTCGGTATCACTCGTTCGATCAACGTATGAAATACGTTCGTGACTCCATGAGCGTAGTTTTCTGGAAATGTCAATTCTCAGGGAACGACTTCATGAACTATTCGTTCAAAATCATCGCTCAAACATTCGTCTGACAACGAGTGGGTCTATTTCATGCTGGTTGACGTAGGGAGATTTCAGACCATCATTGAGTATATTTGGATCTATAAACACTGATCCCAAGCATTGTCACAACAGCCCCAGAGAATATGATTTTTCGTCTTTTTTTTATTGACTCGTGAGAGTTAAGTACCGTACCTACTTACGGTGCAAAGTTTTTTTTTCACATATAGAAAAATTTATATTTTACCATCAAAAGACATCTGTTGAAACATTATTCGGGCTGTTTCCATTATAATGGAAACAGCCCAAGTAATGGATAATGGAAACAGCCCAAATAATGTTTCGACAAATACACCATTATCAAGAATATCTCGTTCACAAAAGACATCTGCCTTCCAGTTGAGACGAATACTAAAAAAATTATTGGCATTCTTATCCAGTCTATCATACTTGACATTTTTTTAATGGTTGTTCTACTATTCTTATGATTTGCAGAATATAGCAGTAGCGTCTAACTAACAATATAGTAAAAGAGATGAAAATGAATGCATCATTACAAATCATGAGCTCTAGTAATCGTGACAACGTGACAACCACAAAAAAGACGAACACCATATAGTGGTGGATTGAGATGTAGTGGACTATAAATTTTCAGATGTTCGGAAAAAACCTTCAAATCCTACCTTTTTGCCGGACTTAACCTTGGTGTTGGATGAATGTTCTTCACGCCGATGAAACTCGTTCCACTCACACTCTGGCCAGAGTTTCACTAACTGTAGTCTTACTGTAGAAAATCTTCAAGTTCTAAAACTTGTGAAAAGTTGAAAATTTGAAAAGTTTTGGAAAGGTGAAAACGTCGAAATTTATCTCGCACTTGAGCACAGGGTTCGTTACAGTCGAGAGATTTCATTGAATTGAATTGTTCCTGAACATGTGTTTTCAGAACATATGTCTTCCTTGCACACCGATGAAGGAGAGATTTGAAGGCATGTACGGAGGAAGACTGAATGAAAAAAAATGCTTAATATTAGGTGAATTTTATTTGTAGAAAATTGAAAACTGAAGTATGAAATTGTAGATTGATTTTAAATAATAGTTTATTAATAAAGAAAAAAATGAAAATAAATCTTGCGTGGTCGCAACATACCGCCCACCTTAAACACGCAGTGTTTAACTGTCATCGAGTGGAAGAGGACAAAGTTTGATAACAGGCCTTTTTGAGTAAAGTGTTAATCAGCTGTTTTAACTGAAACAACCCTAGTACAACCGTCTGCACCAGGATGCAACTTAACAATACGTCCCAATTGCCACTTACACGGTGGAAGATTGTCAGACTTTATAAGGACTAAGACATTTTCTTTAACAGGCGTACTGGATATATGCCACTTACTTCTTTGATGTAAGTTGTGCAAATATTCTTTTTGACCAACGATTCCAAAAGTCACGATGCATACGTTCAATAAGTTGCCAACGTGTGACCTATTGATTGGAAGGAAAGTTTTATCTTGCTCTGGTAGAGCAGTGAGCGGTTCTAAGGTAAGGAAGTGACCAGGAGTTAGGGCAGAAAAATCGTTGGGATCGTTACTAACAGGTGTCAGCGGACGAGAGTTCAGAACAGCTTCGACCTGAGTGAAGACTGTATTGAGCTCCTCGTACGATAGTACTTGTTCTCCTACAACTCGGAGAAGATGCATTTTTGCACACTTGATTGCAGACTCCCAGAGACCTCCGAAATGAGGTGCAGATGCAGGGTTGAAATGCCAAGTGATGGATTCTGCAGATGCGGCTTGGGCGAACAGTTCGTTTAAATGCCTATAAGCGGCGACAAAATTTGTACCACAATCGCTGTATAAGTTGGTACAGCGCCCACGACGAGCAATGAACCGTTTTAGAGCCGCCAGAAAGGCGTTCATCGACAGATCAGAAGCCAGTTCCAAATGCACTGCTTTTGTCGCGAAGCAAACAAACAAGCAAAGATAAGCCTTAGAAGCACGAATTCCACGATGTTTACTCATGGTGACTTTGAAGGGACCTGCGAAGTCAACACCAGTATGGGAAAATGGTTTAAGGCGAGAAACACGAGAAGGAGGGAGATCGCCCATTTTGGCAGGACCGAAGGTCTGTGGATTATGCTTGAAGCATATCATACATTTCGAGAGCACTCGTTTAATGGAGCGACGAAATGAAAGAATCCAAAACCGTTGAGCTATCAGAAATTGGACCGTTTGTAGACCAGCGTGAAAATAAGTTTGATGAAAATGAGAAATTATTAAATCAGTTAATCGGCTACGACTGGGCAAAATAGCGGGAAATTTTTTTGAAAAATGGAGTGGAGCTTGCCGAAGTCGACCACCAACTCTGAGAATACCTTCATCATCAATGAATGGTGAAATTTAAGGAATGACTTTGGAAGTTTGCGGTTTATTTTGAATGTTGTCAATTTCTTCGCTGAAATATGATGACTGAATATGTTTGACAGCAAGTAAGGAAGCATTATGTAGCTCGACCGAAGAAAGGCAACCGAACCTTTGTTGGTGTGAAGTTCGACAATTATTTGAAAATCGAAGAATATAAGCGAGAACTCTTGAAAATACAGAAAATGATGAATGCTTCTCTAGCAAATCATCGATTAAATGATGAGATGGGACCACATTCAGTGAAATCTGTCGTGCTTCCGCAATTACTTCAGAAGAAGCAGGGAATTCTTGAACTTCTGGTTGAAAATGACAGTTTCGAAGGAATGTAGGACCCGCCCACCATAGCGAACACTGAAGCAAATCATCTGGAAGAGAACCACGAGAACCAACATCAGCGGGATTCTCCGAGGAAGAAACATGAAACCAGGAATGGGGAGATGATTTGGAATGAATGATTGCAACTCTGTTGCCAACAAAAGTTTTCCACTTAAGTGGAGAAGATTTTATCCAGTGGAGGACAATAGTCGAATCTGTCCAGTAGAACACTTTCTTGATGTTTAATTCACCTTCGAAACTTTGAATGACATGACTCGCCAGCCTAGCCACCAATACAGATGCGCATAATTCTAGCCTGGGTAAACTTAACTTTTTTGTTGGAGCAACTTTTGCCCTAGAAATAACAAATCTAACATTACAATCATCCTGATTCAATGTGAAACTCCGAAGATAGATTACGCAACAATAACCTCTTTCACTAGCATCTCCGAAACAATGCAGTTCATAGAAAGATGACTCGCTGGTCAGAATGTACCTGGGTACACTTAACTCTCCAATATGTGAAACTTGGGTCAAATATAATTGCCACAAATTGACAACATCGGAAGAAGGAGTATCATCCCAATCGATTCTCATAAGCCAAAATCTCTGAATCAAATATTTCAGAAGAAATGTTAGAGGAGATAGAAAACCAAGTGGATCGAATATACGGGCTACATGGGAGAGAATATTTCTTTTGCTGCAAGCACTCTTAGTTGAATCCACTGAAAACTTGAAACTATCCGAATTGGGGTTCCATTGTAATCCAAGAACTTTAATCGAGGTGTCATTATCAAAGTGAAGAGGACTGCGATTCAAGTCAGAGGGAGGTAAATGGGATAGCAAGGCAGGAGTATTACTGATCCATTTTCTTAAGTGAAAACCCCCAAGTGCAAGAAGATTTTGCAGTTCTTTTTGTAGAGATAAGGCTTCATCTAATGAAGAAGCACCATGAACAACATCGTCAACGTAAGTGCAGGTTTGAATGACTTTTGCAGCCAAAGAATAGGTTTGGCTTTCAGATCTTGCTAATTCAATCAGAGAGCGAATTGCGAGAAAAGGTGAAGGGCCTAATCCATATGTGACAGTGAGAAGACGATATTCCTGAATATCTTCTTCGGGTGAAAATCGCCAAAATATTTTTTGGTAATTGCAATGGTCGGGATGAACTGAAATTTGTCGATACATCATTTTTTATGTCGGCTGTGAATGCTACTGCATGAAGACGAAACAATAAAAGAATATAGATCAGGTCTTGTTGTAATTTAGGACCAACCAAGAGGTTTTCATTCAAGGATGGTTGATGAGGCGGATGAGCGGAGCCGTTGAAGACAACCCTTAATTTCGTGGTTGAACTATCTGGACGCAAAATTGGATGATGAGGAATATAATAACTGAATGGATCGTTTGAATGAGTACAAAGTTCCATTGACCTAATTCGAGATATTCTCTCATGAAAGAACAATATGCAGCATAGAGAGAAGGATCTTTGACAAGACGTTTTTCCAAAAATTTAAACTGCCGAAGCGCAAGATCTCTTATTCCAGTAAATTCAGGAAGAGATGGAAAATTTTTAAATGGCAGCATAACCATAAATCTACCCTCCGAATTTCTTGAGTGAGTTTCAGAAAATATTCGCTCACACAAGGCATCTTCCTGAGAAACAGGAAGTGTATTAGGAAGCTCTTCAATTTCCCAAAGCTTTTTAATCTGAAGATGAAGTTCTTCAGATGAAGATTGACAGAAGAATGAAGAAATCGACTGATCATGAAGAGAAGATTTTACCTTACCCATAAGGACATAACCCAATCTGGTATTTATCGCATCAGGTTCGCCAGTGGATCCAGTGATATGACCATCTAACATGATCTTCGAAAAAACATCAGCTCCAAGAAGCAAATCAACTTGCGCCGGAAGAGCAAACTGGGGATCAGCCAAATTTAGGTTCTCTGTGTAGGAAAACGAAGAGGAAATGGGTGAAGGAGGAAGGTTTTCACAATTCTCTTGAGAACAATGGCTTCAATCTCGAATGAAATATTCGTATTAAAATGAGGCGTTATAACGATTGAAACATAACCAAGTCTCGAAGAAGTACTCATTGATTCCAATCCATTTAAATTTATAGATAAATCTTTACTTTGGAAACCCAATTTTTGGAGACAACGCTGTGATATGAACGACGTCATACTACCTGAATCCAAGATGCACCGATATCTTTGAAAACGATTAAAGCTATCTAAAATGTTGATTGTCGCTGTACCTAGCAGAACACTAGAAGTCGAGGATAAAAATCCTGCATTGATTGAAGGAACTTTACCGTTTTGTGACGAAGTGGAAGCGTTAGCATCAACATCAGTATTTGTCTGAGTCACATGCAACAGTGTGTGATGCGGTTGATGACATGTAAAGCAGGTATTTTTTGACTGACAGTTAGCTGTCGCGTGTTTTGTTGAGGCAATTGACACACAACCTCTCCCGTTGAATCAGTTTCATTCGTTGATGAGGATTTATACTGAGCAATTTTGGACATTTGTACACCAAATGATTTGATTGACACAAATGGCATGTAAGAGTTGACGACTTAGAGGCTTGTGAAATGAATGCTGAAGCAGAGGTGGTGTTTTTGACATTGAAATTTCTGCGTATGACTTTGGATGGCTTCCTAAATTCACATTATCCAAAGCATGACACTGCTTAGAAAGAAAATCATGAAGTACTTCATATGTAGGTATGTTTGATGAATTGTGAAACAGTTCGAAACGTGAAGCAATTGAAATATGAATACGATTCATCAACATCTGCATTGTAACAAAGTTCCACAAATCTTTCAAGTTTAAGTTTAGCAAGGCTCTTTTTTATTTTCTTCAAAGTTATCTAAAAGAGCTCTTAATTCTCTAGGATCATCTGATGACATTTTATGACTATTTTCAATTTTTGACCAATATGCAACAGCCAAATGACGTGTATTTTTATAACGCCAACTAATGTGTCATAAGCTATTTCATAATTGGACGATGTCATAGGTAATGTTTGAATGAGTGAAAAAGCAGGACCTTTCAACGAATTCAAAA